>JBCAUG010126900.1:0-21081 GCA_038406175.1 Haplosyllis leylae | reverse complement strand
AAATTTTTTTTTTTTTGAAAAAAAATTTTTTTTTTGAAATTTTTTTTGGGGACATGAATCCACGGGGATAGGTCAGCTCCGCAGCGGGAGGTATGCCTCTTGCGTTCACGCAGGAGGACTTTCTTGTTTCACTAAATGTTTCTTCCTTAATGGTCAGTTTGTCAACTCATCACAATACTGTTCAAATTTTGGTTGGGAATTGACGAAAAAATAACATTGCATAACAATTTACAGATAGGGTACAAAATTATGACTACAGGCTACAGAAGCAAAACCGTGAAAAGGGATAGAAAAATAAAAACTAAAAATGACACAGGTTTTCCCGGCTGTACCAGTGTCACTGTTCAAAACAAAATATTCGAAAGGGGGATTTCTTTTGATTTTGTTCAAAAGAATTTGTGGTCTTATGGTTTGCTGAAAACCATAACATTACCAATAACATTACCAAAAGACTGGGACTAAGGGTCCGTTTACACTGAGCGGTAGCGATAGCGAAAACGAAAATTTGCTTTGATGTTTGCCGCTTACACTTTTCTCATGTTTCTTTGATCTTTTTCATTTTTGCTATCGCTATTGCTCAATGTAAATGGACCCTAAGCGGCAAAAATCAAAGAAAATTTTCATTTTCGCTATCGCTATCGCGCAGTGTAAATGAGCCCTAAATGTGATACATTTCTTTTTTTCATCCTAAAAACTCCTTCTAGTAGAAACATATCAATACCTTTTGCCTCGTATTTATTTTCCATGGAATTGGCCTTTTTGTCCGAAAAACAAACGCGGAGGGCGTTTTGAAACTGGAGACGCAGATGAGGGTTTCGTCCCCTCCAGATTAGACAGTAAGACGATCGTTTATTGGTCCACAGGTCAAGGGCCCTCGAGTAAAATGAGCTGTTATTGGTTCAGAGGTCGGGGGTGAGTGATACAAGTCAAGTATTGTGTCTGACGCCTCAGAGGAAAAAGGGCAATACAGTGTACCATAAAACAAATGAAACGAAAATCCTGTGCATCCTCAACCCGGTCCCCATGAAAACTTGTGAAAAAGTTTCACTTACTGACTAGTTGTGAAGCAAAATCATTCTCCTGGGAGTAGATAACTGTGGAGGATACAGGGACTCTCATTAAAAATTGGTTTGCGTCATACGACATAGTTTCCCACCCAACTCCCTCACCACAACCCGCCTCTTGGAGTCTTATCCCACAGGGCCAACATTCACTGATAACTTCCCAACTCTCTCCTCAGTGTAACTTTCCTCCTTTCCTGTGGGCCTCATAACACGGGACACAGTGATGAAACTGGATTCTTATTTTGAGTTATAGATCCATTGGAATGCACTCAATGAACCCTTCGCTGACAACACTGATCGTTAAAAGCTCCAGGTTACAAGAAACACCAAAAAACAACAAAACACACACTGGATTATTTGTGGAACTTTCCTTTGTCCTTCGATCCTTCAAATGTGTTAAAATTCAGTCACTCAAAGATACCGAGCCTTGAAGATAAAGAAGTAAAATTCTTTCCTCCTAATTTACCATCGAAGATCCATTGATTCCTCCCAGGGAACTCACCTAACATTAAGCCCTCACAGAGAACTCACCCAACCATTGATTCAACACAGAGAGCTCATCCAACCATTGATTCCTCAGAGAGAACTCACCAACCATTGATTCCTCAGAGAGAACTCACCCAATCGTTGATATGATGGGCTCTGGATGAGACTAACCTTTGTATAGTTATTGTGGATGATTAGGAGAAAATTGTGCCAACCAATCAGTGGACTGCCGCGCTACAATCCCTATTCACTATAAGTCTAAATTCAGCAAAGGTGTGAAACAGGGGATTCAATTGGCCTGTTTGCACGCGATTTGATTTCGGTCTTCTAATTCAAAAGAAATCTCCTAATGTTAAAACTCTTTACTGAAAATTAGCCCAGCAGTTTTTATTGAAAGTCCTAAAAGGAACAAAAACCGTTATGACAATGATAACTATACAATTTACAGCATTCAAAACCCCAGTGCAGGCCTCAAACCAGTGCTTGAAAAAGTAAGTAGAAAAAGGGGATTTGTCAATGCTGAGCATCCAGAATTCGGCAGGTGTTGCACGGATAGGTGGTCCTGAGGAATCCATCCTGCATATGTCACAAAACACGCAAGCGATGTTTTTCACCCACGGCTGACTTCAACAGACTAGTCGAAAAAGAAAGAAACTAAATTTTCATCACACTGACTGACCCTCCTGCCACTCATAGCGGAAGTGGAAGACTCACAGAAATAACCCAAGGCGAGGCGGTGTAGCTCTCGACCAATCACACATCACGTCATTCACTTCTACGAGTCCCCGCTCTCTGATGTGATGATTGCGGTGAAAGATTGATGTGAATCCTGAGTAGATTCTTCAGGCAAAAGAGAAACTGAACAAAGCTCCCCCAACTCCAGAATTTCCATTCGGTTTCAAATTGATCGATTTTACTTGTCAAATAAAGTTTATAAAACAGTTTATGCAGCTGAAGTCTCAATGCAAAAGATAGGAGAAGAAAATCATGACAAAACTGTTTGTACTCTGAGTCAGGGATAAATCAGTTTGTACTCGGAGTGGGATTCCCCTATGACATCATAATGCCTCATTGTGATGTCATCTTGGGGAATCCCTTTTGATCTGGTAAACAAATACTGACATTTTTTATCAATTTTGAAGTTTTTATTTCTTTTAAAAAATAAATTAATACCTACACATATATAAAAACATATTATTGTGAGTTTCTTTCAGAAATATACAGTTTTAGATCCTTCAGGACAAACTGTGAGCTTATTTCCTTCAGGGCCTCTGACCCTTCAGGAAATAAACTCAAGTTTGTCCTTCAGGATCTAAAACTGTATATTCCTTCAAAAACTTACAATAATGTGTGTTTATACATGTTTACACAAGCTAATGGGTTTAGCTAATGGAGCCATAGATTTAGTTTACTTAACTTTCAACAAGCTTCTACAAGGCTTTTACAGATACTACGTTACTTGAGTTCCGATGCAAATTGGGAATCTAGCCACTTTCATTGGCCTTGAGCAATCAGTTATGATAGGTTTGGAATTGGCATTGGAATTATTCACTAACTTATTATATCAAGTAAGAATAAAGTCTTGTATGAAAAACACAGTGCACTATGGTATTCCTTCCGTATCAGATTACAATTTCGCTCGTTACGGTTTCTGCTTTAAAAATGTTGCTTAAGAAACACAAACATGTATAATACATACTAGAAAAAGCACTTTGGAAAGTTTTCCAGTGGTGGATCCAGGACTTTCCAAACGGGAGATGGGGGCGTCCACCTATTGTTTGGTCAAAATTCCCAAAACTACATGAAAATGTAAGAAATTGGATCGGGGGGGGGGCGTCCCTGGTAGTTTCCTTGACTATGATTTTCTCACCTCGAACAAGTGGAACCATTAAACCAGGGTATGATATATACACTTACGCGCTTAAAATTAAAACAAACTATTCAAAAATAGGCTGCATTAAGAATTGATATAACATATTTATTTGGATAAAAATTTGATTTGCACCAATAATACTAAAATGGTCTTTCATTAATTCTTATGGCATGTACACTTCCGTTTAAGTTAAATGGCAAAAAATTTACATAGTATGTGTCATTAGACATGGTATTCCTAAGTAAGTTGCTTGGTTTGGTGAGCTAGGAGGGCGATACAGCCATTAGTAATGGTAAAAAGCTAGATTTAAAACTTCATAAAAATCAGTTCGTGTCACGGGAACACGAGACACATATAATACTAATACAGTAATTTGGTGTGATGACCATGACTATGTGAGTTATGTGATGACTAGCTGTGAAGATACCAACTGTGAACTTCTAAGCGTTACTCTCGACGGAAAACCATGCCTGCCAAGGAAAAAAATACAATCAATAATTGGTGAATTTTTCTAGATTGATAAACAATGTTGCTAAAATCTTTGATAAATAAAGAATTGTTCTTACATGATGACTGTCGTTTGCAGATGTGTCTTTTTCACTTCCTATCCAATGTGGATCGATGTCAAAATTTTTCAAGTGAACTACTTCTATTCGATGTTTCACCAAAAGAGGTCCCCATTCAATTTGAGGAGTGAACTGTTTCTTGATTTTCTGAAATTTCAAAACATACGAAATAAATACATGTACATGAAAGAAACTGCATGGCCCTCTTTTATGCCCAGTAGTTCCTTGTGAGTTTGGATGTCAATTATATTGGACCTTTGTCTATTTGGATCCGTTTGTTTAGAATTGTTTTCAAACAATCTAGAGATCCACGTCCCCAAACTCACCTCTTTCCAAGTTCCTGTAGTCCTGAAGATGGAGTAACCACAGAACAGCAGAGCAACTGGAATAAAAATTTTGACAGAATTTTCACTGTTTGAAAGTAATTTAACTTTAATAATATAATTTGATGAAAGTAAATTAAGTGTATGTACGAGTATTCTCACCTATGACTGGAAAAGCATCAACAATGAGTCCAACGGGAGCTGCCCAACCAGGATATTCATAATCGTCAAACGTTACCACCGGAAGATCGGTTAAACTGTAAACTACAACAACCTTTGAAATAAAAAAATATATTGAACGGATAAATATTAGTTGAAATTTTATGATCTTAAAGAGTTATCAATTGAAGTATAAGTGGTGGATTCAGACCAGCAGGTCAGGGTGCCAACCTACTATCCTTCCCAAAACCAGCACAAAATTCAAAATATCAGCCCTTGGACCTAATAGTGTTGCAGAAAAATGTGACAAATTTGACTATAGTGATGTGATGGATTTGCCCAGAATTGTCAATATGGTATGCAGTACTCGTAGCTTCAATTTATTGCACACCGTTGAACTAAAACTGAGAAAATGAAATAATTGGATCTGGTGTGTACTTACAGCAAGTAGAACTGGAGAGATGAACAACCAACATGCGTAGAAATAATTGGACCAAAATCGCCAAGACAAGCGGAAAGATGTTTGATTCCCGAGCATGACTGCAACGTCCGAGGTAAAATTTTTAGCACCTGAGAGAATTACAAAATATTTGATAATTTTTATGATATCTTTGAAAGATAACGCTCTAAAATTTTTCTTATTGCTAAATATTTTGACTGAAGTTTTGTGGCAGTTTCATGTCAGATATATCTTTTTAATAATTATTTGAAACTTTCATCACTTACCATAGACCCAGGATATGACTACAAGTTCTAAAAATCCTAGGATTAGCATGTTAATATTAGCAGCATACGTGTTGAGAAACTCAAACAGGAGAATTCCACCCTGTAATGGAGAAAAATAAACTGCAAATAGCAAACAATTTCTTGGTTTGACATTATTCTGTTCTTCTGGTTTGTGAGCCTGCGATGAGGAGGCCAAAATCAAAAATTAAAACAAATAGGTACATCACTGTAATGGACGTTCACAAAAGTATTACGCTGATACAAAGAATAATAAAAATCTTTTTAATTACCTGAAGGCAGAGTGGAAGACTGAGAGCAAATGAAAATACACACAAGAGAGCAAGGAATATTCTTTTCCTTTTGGACTCATGTAATGTGGGGAACATATCTTCAATACTGGTTGCGACAATTTCCACCATGAAAAACTGAAAAAGATTGACAAAATACCAAATGGTGGTGTTTGTATATGGGTAGAATGACATTGTTTTTACTGTGTAATGTAACATACCTGGGAGTCTATTCCTAATATAAAAAGACACAAGAAAAATAAAACACACATTGCTGATGTATTGCCAACCATTTGCATTGCATTTGGAAAGCTGACGAAGGCCAAAGTAGTACCTGAAAAGATAAAAACTAGAATAACAAAGAAAGCAGATACATTGTAATGGAGTTTTATTATAATACGTTTAAACAACTTGTAGCATGAAAGGAATCTTCCCCTCTCCTCGACCAATATTAGTTTCGAATCTTTTGGCATGCCTTTGGTTTATTACGTGATAGTTTCTTTTGAATTCGAAATTTAGCCGCATGATAAATTATCAAAAAGGATAATTAATCATCCAGGTTTTTAGGAGATGAAATAGAATTGCGCAGAACAAAAACTGTAATTTCTTCTTCTTTCTTCACGAAGCAAACATTCAATGAAATGTCACAAAGTGTACAATAAATCCACTTTTAAAGGCAGACACTTTTGGTAAAAAAAGTGACCATTTACCACTTGAAACTGGGAACTCTTCCAGTGACATCTCTGCAGATTTCGCTGCAAAACCAGTCACGGAAAAAATAACTATTGCTCCTATGAATCCCATTACAGCATCAAACAATACTATCACAATAGAATCTCTGAAAAGAAAACAGAAATTTAATTTGTTTGTGCCCGCCTGCCGTCATGGTCGTTGTCTGATTTATAAACACTAGTGAAATTTCATCTTCAATTATTCATTTTGAAGTTATAAAAATTGTTCCGACAAAATAATGTTTAAATGGTCTGTTTCCTGCTTTAGAGAAGAAAAGTTTAACGCCAATGATTCACTATCTTAAAACTTATTTTTTCGGAATGGTAATGCAAGGGAGGTTACATGCAATACCGGTTTGGTACCATGTCGAGATACTTACTTTAAACAATTGTTGTGGAATGCATTATAACTGGCCAATGTTGTGTATCCGCCTTGTGCAAGGGACAATGAAAACATGTTGGTCACTAAAGCGTCAAACCACACTTGAACATTGAGAAATTTGTCTGTATCAAACTGAAAAATAACGTTAAACTTAGCTGTTTAAAAATTAAATGTTTTGTTTTGTTCTCCACGAATTCTCACAGTTTTTACGAGTGAGCTTGATTCGCACAATTATGATTTTAAGAAATACTGCAACACTGTTGGTCACCACATACTCGGTTGACAAAGTATAGTATTCCTTCAAGAGCGCCGTCCAGACTTGCTGAGTAACCAGTCAAAACCAACAAGATAATTATTGGAACCACAACTGTGATATACGCAACCTATAAATGAAAAACGAATAATTATAAAAAAATCAAAATAGTTAGGTTTTTAATGAATGCCTTAAATGCAAAGGGATTACATCAGACTATATAATTATCAATGTAGATTTGTAAACAATTTATCACAGGTCAGTCACAAGTCTGTGTAGATCTATTTAATTTTCGATTTGTATTTATGCCAAACAAGGGTGTAGTACGAACCTTCCCCGAGAGTTTCACTCCATTGCACAAAGCAAAATAAACAAGAACCCATGCAGCGAAGAGAGATAAAACCATTTTCCACATGAGGTTACCGACATTTTCTAGAGATAGACCATTCTTGTAACCCAGTGTTTCACTTAAAAAAGGACAAAATAATAACATGATGAAGATTGGGATGACGACAATTGTGATGGTCGTGATGATGATGATGATGTGAATTTTCAAACTTACAACCAGTACTCCACCTCAGGTAGTACAGCTTTAAGTCCCTTGCTAGCAGCCAGTGTTGAATTCCAGAAGCCATATGGGCGAGAATTGTTCTGGATTGACTGGTAGCATACTCCATTATTACCAACTATCATCGATAGATTTGCACATTCTATTGCACTGATGTCATGGACCAACCGGCTACTACAATCTGCATTAAGAGAAAATTTTAATTGATCTATTGGTTCGAAGTCAGAGTAATATTTGTGTCAAATTTTATGAGTCTGCGATGAATTCAATTTGTTGGGACGTACAGATATCTTGCTTTTGATATCGTCAAGACATGGTCCGTAGACTCTACGGGGGGTATGTGCCTAATTTGTTTTCTTTTGGAGATTCCTCACCAAATCCTGGAGATTTACGACTTAATGGCCAGAGAATTTATTTTTCGGTACTGAACTTAAATTCAATTCCAGGTCTAAGAACTGGGTCTTTATGCCTTTGGACTAGATAGAGAAAGGATAAAAAATAAATAGTGAATGAATTTTACAAAATGTTTTGGGGTGTATACCACTTACAATCTCATAAACAGTTGTGGAGCAGATCGAAAAGTTTGAAAAAAAAATGTAGTTATTAACTGTGACGAGATATTTCGAATCAGCAATTAAAAAGGACAGTTGAACTTGTTTTCTTCTTACAATTTGTACTACAGTTTCAGCAGAATTTATTTGTGTGCACAAATGATTCCCCAAACCCTTCAAAACATACCAGATTAAAATAAAAAACCTTGAAAGGAAAAAGAACTTTTAAGAAACATTTACAATGGTCTTTGAGTGCCAAAAACTAATTTGGATTACACTCATTTTAACTACTTTGTAAATGTGCAAAAAGTAAATGATCTGAAATCTTCAAGCGGATGAATTAAAATTTCCCTTGCCAACAAAACTTTCGGTACTTAATTCTTCGTGAATCCAAAACTGAACAAAAGGTTCATTGACGTCAACTTGATACTTAAATAGTTTCTTTCGGTTAATTTAAAAGAGGGAGAAAAAATTGTAAAATCACTTACATGGGCTGTTGAAACTGTTGCTACATGAAGTAAACGGTACCTTCTTATCAAAGGACACAGCCGTGTAGTACATGGACCAACCTAAGATCATGTTGTAGAATATTGTGACTTGAAATGTCACAATAATCATTCCTAGGCCAATACCTGCGAGATAAAACGAATTCTTAGAATCTAATATATTTTAACCATGCTGATTTTTTGGTTCTTGAATATTCTTTCTTATGCCTGATTGATATTTGGTACTGGCAGTTCAAATTAAATTCCAACAGAGGATTTCTTTCGTAACTTAAAGTGAAGGTGTGTATGGCGTAGATGGTCATTACTTTGATTCGTTTTGAGGTATGGCTCAGCGCTTATTTCAAAGTGACTACTCGTCCATAGGTACATGTAGAATCACAACATCAATTCTTTCGAAAATTTAGGTAGTTGAACTTAAATATATTTTTTGCTGAGCATAGTCCTGTATTGCAATTGAGAATCATATGTTCAAACAGATGATTTGGATTTCGACGGATTCATTAAAAGGACAACTATTCCTAATATTGGGCGACCTTTGATCACGTGTTGTTTTCCACCCAATTTTTAAGTGGTCTTACAAAACAGAATCTGCTGTAATTCTCCTTAATACACACGCTGAACCTCTAAGTAAATACGTTGTTTATCTAGATTGGGCGAGCTTCAGTCCGGTAGGTCATAATGTCAACCGCCTCTTATGCAAGTAATATGACACAGTTGTTTTCTAAACTTTACCTTATGAACTTAGCTTCACGGTTTCAACTTTAAAATTAAATCATGAATTAATTTACAAACTTTCAACAGAGATAGTACAAGTTGAATACTTTGTAAAGGTACATAGTTATCATAAGTTCTTATGAATGCTCACTGAAGCAATCACGATCTCTGAAGTGACTGCATACGGTCTTGGTTTCGCCTTCTTGTGTAAAATGGCATTAAAGATACGTTTGCTAAGTTTCAAGCATGACAATGGTTAGAAATAGATCACCACTGCAAAGCATTCTCAATAACGTTGGCCCCACTAAATACGATACAAATCGTCCACTATTCATATCAACAATTCAAGTATTAGTGTATTTCCATTTCTTTTACCTTTTGATAAAGGAGCCATTTTCCAGCAAGTGATAGGCCCGTGGCTGGTATATTGACCCAGAGCAGTTTCCATTAAAAGTAAGGGAAGAGCCACCAACATCAGTGTCACCAAGTAGGGTACGACAAATGCCACTGAAAACAAAATTCAGATATTTAGGAATATTTTCACATTTAGCAAAGTGGACTGTATCCATCTTTTGAATGAAGTCAACAAATGTGTGCCTGTTTTCCCCGTAAATGTTCAGATACAACACAGCTATTTGGCCACATCATTAAGAAACACCACTACGTATCACGTATATAACTTTCACCTGCGCATATAAATTTAAGGCACTAAAAATTTCAGTACGGACTTACTTCCTCCGTTAGTGAGACACAGGTAAGGAAACCTCCAGACGTTACCAGTTCCAACCGCGTACCCCAATGCCGCCATTAAGAAATCAGTTTTCCCAGACCAGTTTGGCCTCATTGAATTTCCATGTTCTTTCCAATTTGCTTGCACTTTCTCCTTCGTGTAATCAAACTGAAAATATAATGATTCGGATGTTGAGAAGTTTGTTCAACAGACTTTGATTGAATGAAATTTTTGTAAGTCTGGTGGAATCACACACATCGGATGATTAATGGATAAAGACTAATCCAGACCAATCCTAGAGCCTCTGTAGATTCTGCAGAGAAACCAAGAAATATATTTTGTTGTACGTAGTTGTATTTTATTAAAGTGTTGTACGTAGTTGTATTTTATTAAAGTGTGCTTAAAAGGTAAAATCTTCCCCAATGTAAAGTCAAGGTTGCTTACATCAAGATCAAATTACAAAATCTATTTTCTGTCAATTTTAAATACTTTTTGTGGTCCGCGTATGCGGAATGGTAATAATTTCAGTTGGGTCTGTCTGTGTGTCTGTCTGTTCAGGCTATAACTTTTGAACTACTACAGCTAGGAATTTCATTTTTGGTATACACATATATCTTGACCATATCTAGGTCAAGTTTGAGTATCAAGGTCATTGGGTCAAGGTCAAATTTAAAAATTACATGTCTTACTTAACCTTTACTTCTATATGCTTGTATTTCAGTAAAACTTTCTTAAAAAGTCAAGGTCATCTGAAGGTCAAGGTTAAAGGTCACAGAATATCAAGGTCACATGAAAGGAGATCAATTTTCTGTATATTGTAAATATTTAGTGATTTATGTATTATGCAGATGGTACACCTTCGACTGAAAGGCATTCTTGTATTATATAAATTTGGTCATGTATCCACATATATCGGTTGAAAAAATTGAAGATCTACCAGAAAAGGTAGGAGAACTCTTAGCCACTTTTAGATTGCACACTATACCACACAATCACAAGTCTGAGTTTAGGCAATGAAGCACAGAAGCAAAGGATTCACCCTGGCTTTACAAACCAAGGCAGACATCACCAGAAGTCCAAAATAGAGGTACCAGTGGTCCCACTAAAAGGAATTATGTCCTCCAAAAATTCAATAAAAAAAGTGGACCATGAATCACAGACAATATTTCTTTACTTTCTTCACACTTCGCTATTCAACTATGTTTGCAAAAGTCTCAAAAATTTTTATGGGTCCCCTCGCCAAATCCTGGTGATATTTAGTTGTGCTTGTTGAAAGTGAATAAATATTTACCCATTGCTTGTCGATATATTTGCAAAATAAAAATAGTGTAAAAATTGTTTGGTAAATTTTGAAAGTCGCCAGACCAAATGTCTGGTATGAGTTCTGAACAAAAGTCGCACACTCTGTTGTGATATCATTGGTAATTTTAATATCGGCAATATGTCGCTCGGCATGCAAAATATTTTCCCCAAAAAATGTTTTCTTTTTGAAAAATGTCACTATATCTAGGTTTTTGTGACTCGCCGACCACATGAGTATTTCTGTTTGGTGATTTGCTTTTCTATTTGGTGATTATAAATGTGGCACCAGGATAAGGAAAAGGTCAAATACAGATGAACAGCTAAATTTGAGTTCGTTTGAAATAGAATTTAACTGTGGTTATGATGCACTTGATACAGCTTTCGGTATTTATTACATATCATGAGACATAAAGTTGAGGCTTTAAGCACTAGCGGATCCGGGGAGGGGGGCTGACCCCCAGATTTGGAGGCTCCATTGTTCAATTTAAGAGCTAGGGCCCTAATTATGTATTTTCAAAGCAATTTCCAGCCTCACTTCACTCAGCATAAATATTATTTTTCAAATTCTACTAGTCTCACCCTGCTCATCATTTCATTTCCATTTCTTCTTCTTATGCTCATACTTCTACTTTATATTGACTTAGGCTGTAACCTATCGTATCTCTAAAGATTGAAGTAAAGTATTATGCATATATTGTTACTTCAAAATGTCTAAGAATTTATAGATAATCTAAATATCATAACATAAGTTGCTTTGAAATTTCAACAAAAAGTGCTGAGAATAGTAGGAAGATACATGTTTTGAAGTGAAAATGCAACAGCTTTGGGGCCCTGAGCAGGCCTCAGATCCCCAGCTTGTAGAGATGAAATTATATGCAAACTAAACCAAAAGAACAAATAAAACCCTTGATTTCTCATAGTAAGAAAAGGGAAGATTGCATTTGCAAAAATGGCTAGAACTTTTGTATTGAAACTCTTCATTTTCAAAATAATTATTTTAAATCTGGTACAGTAAGTAAGTTGACAGCCTGACGGATCAGTATCGAGGAAGCTATTGTTGACAATTGTGTGTGACACAAGCTGAATAAAATAAGTCAAACCACTGTATCACGGTCATTGAAAGTGAAAGTATAACACCAGTAGTCTGTTTCAGTGACGTTTTTAACTACACAATCCAGTGGCGGATCGAGGATTTCACGAAGGAGGATGCACCAAGCGCAAAGGTGGGGGCACCAACCTATTATTTTGGCCAATTGTCCCCAAACATCGCATGAAAATGAAAAAAATGGACTCAGAGGAATGCAATCCACGACAGAGAACTTCATTCGACTGGGGCTGTATTTAGATCGGCAACATTGACCCTTTGTGTCCTTCACACCCTTTGTGCCGTGCCTTATCCAAATGACATCCGTCGGTCCCTGCTACCTTCCTAAAACTTTGGAACAAAAAGCCAAAACCAAACACTACTAAGGTGACTCTAAATGAACCACCAGTTACGTTTGTATTCTTGATCATTTGGCAAAGAATCGCCTGGAATTCCCGTTATTAGCTATATGTATTTCTGCTCAATCCCACAACTTTTTTGTGAACACTCCCGACCACTTTCTGCAGTGATATAAGTGAGTCGCTAAGGAAAATGGTTTACAGCTCTGGGAAATCCTGGATCCGCCACTTCTAAAAGTATGGGAAAATATTTGTTTTTGAAAAAAAAAAATTCTTTAATGCATAATGAACACTGGTGACTCATGAGATGAAATGGTTATTTACTGGTTACTCAGTGGATCCCTGAAAATTCACTTTTGCAGAAGGTAAGCTTGGGCTGCTGCCCCCTCCCAGTGTAAAGCTCTAAGCTAGGGGTGGGGTGTTGGGAGGGGGTTAGGGAGGGAGGGAGGCTCGAGGCAACCTTACGTATGGACCTCCTTCTGATAATACATGTATTGTTATTTGAATAAAAACTTCTAATGAGAAATTCAATGCGTCTGAAACAATAGGGAGGTGGGAGAATAGGGTGGTCTGTAATTCAAATTCGAGCCCAAATCCCCTTTCTCCTTGACTAAACCGTCTTAAACAAAGATACATTTCTTTAACTGATTCTAAATCTGTGTTTGGATTCTCAGTGGCTTTTAATTTTTAGGGAAAAATCAATTCTCAAGTATAATCTTATTCAGTCCTTCAAATACAATCGGTTTAAATTCTTGGCTGGCCTGTTTTCGTAACCCTTAACCACCTGCACCTGAAATACTACAGTTTACATGTAACAATATGCATAACAAATGAAAACATTTTTGTATAGGTGTTCCGGTGTAGGCATCAGGATACGAATACCGAAATATGTAGGAAATTACATGTATGTGGAATGCATCAATAGCGAAAACTATTTCGTAACATGGTAAAGTGACATTGCTTGTTACGCAATCATTGGTCTCAGTCGTGCATGCACATAATCCAAATGCAACATTCTCCTTATAAAGTCTCTCAACAGCATAAATTGCTTGCCATTTAATGCAGATAGCATTTAAGTAAATAATTTGTGATATTAATAGTTTCAAAATGTAGTTTAAAATGTGAATTGTCGTAAAGTTTTTTGGAAACAAATTTCACATCGATCGATATTTTTTATTCGTTTTCACTAATTCCACAAGGAAAGAGATATTGACCCAAAACGATGTCACAATTCGACAGCACTATTATTAAGTTCTTAAAGGAAAAAATGTGACACTTTACTGAGAAATGTCATTCTACCCTCTATTTTTCTAAGAAATACCATTTTACTCGCATTTTTTTTCTCAGAAGTTTTACTTACTTACCTCTGTTAATTTTGGTTTCATGGTTGCCTCTGCTTTCTGGGATAAACCTTGTGAATACTAAATCCAAATTGAAGATTGTAACAAGTAACTTGGCAATTAAAATAAACGATCATGTGCATCAACACTTATTCAGTGTGTTTTTATGTAGCAAATTTTGTACCTGCTCGTGTGTATCCATCCGTATCAGACACCATTATTACACAAATGTCACACAGTGTGAATCAGCGCCATGCGATCGTCAATTCTGGAGAATCCACAAACATGAAGTAAAATACAGAAAATAAAAGTAAAAGCCCCAAAGATACCCCAGAACTTGTTGAACAAAAAAACAGTCGTGGTAATCTCGTTAGATTTTGTTTTGTTGATTCAGACAATGTTAAAACACACTTGCGAGATCGTTCAAAACTGATGCCAAAAGCGAGATCAGATGTATGGCAAGAACTTCGACGGCATGTGTCCCAAAGGAATTTCAAAACAATTGCCAGGTGATCAAAAACTTGATGCAAGAACACGTTTTCAACACGAACTTTCAAAAGTAAATTCCTCTTGAATTCTTTCGTTCACCTGAAGTTTCGTGCACCTCCTGAATGCGATCAACTTGGCAATCTCAAAGACTATCACACAAATTTTTTGAGTGAATAGTTCAGCAAATTGTGAACCGACAACAGGTGGATGTCATGGACTTGCAGGAGAAATCATGGTAGCCTTACAAGGAGACGTTTGTGCCACACACATTTATCCAATTACTAAAGGTTGAAATAGAATCATATTACACATTTCAAGCGCAGTGAATCCGGTCTCCAAAGCATAACAAATAATAAATGTAAGATTATACAATATGATCCAGTATGCCGCCCTTTTGATACGTATTTGCAGTGAAGGTAAACGCATTCATAAAGCTGCTGTGGATGTTCCATCTGGCTGCAAATAAATTTAACAAAAGTATCAACAATGGAATTTTCTGCAAATTTCAATGGAAGCGGCCATTAAGTTAGAAAATATCGATTTTCTCTCTGAAAAGGCCATCCAAGGTTTGAAACTTGCAATAATATCTCAGCAGACAAAAAGTGGTCTAAATTTCACCAGAGAGCCCGGGTGTTTGTTTTGTAAAATCATAACTGACGAACAATTGAGTGGCAATTGTTTTGAAAAGTTTGTCTTTGATTTTCTTGCAGGTTATGTTGGTTTACACCGAGCGTGCGCAGACGGAGACCTGGAGAAGGTAAAAGAGATAACTGGAAATAAAGACGATTTGGAAATAGATGATACGCAGGTAAATATTAAACACGACCGGCAAATATTTTTGTTGAAAGGCATTTCTTTTAATTTCACTTTTACTGAAAATCATTAGCTGCTGAGCGTTCATATCATGAAAGAGATAACTTGATTTAACAATTGAATCGTGGAGGGCAAGAGGCAATAACATTCTCCCCTCATGTTTGTGATAAACTGGTGAGTACACAGAGAAGGAAGACGGCCATAAGACTGCAGATAATTGAGTGGCAATGTTTTAGACAGTTAATCTTCAGTTAATTGGGAGGAGTGTTTTGCTGGAACAAGCCTCTCTTAGTCTATCAAACAATTATTCCCAAATTTTCATATTTTTGTCACCAGGAAGGTGTGACCAGTTTGCATTTGGCTGCTGCCATACAAAATGAAGTTACATTCTTTGTTGTGGAAGCCTTGCTTAACAGTGAGGCTATAGTCAATAAGAGGAACCAGCCAGAGATGGACACGCC
This sequence comes from Haplosyllis leylae, assembly GCA_038406175.1. NCBI lineage: Eukaryota > Metazoa > Annelida > Polychaeta > Phyllodocida > Syllidae > Haplosyllis > Haplosyllis leylae. Next base: position 5,314 of record JBCAUG010126900.1, on the reverse strand, counting down.
ACTGATTCTGGCTGTCAGGCATCTTGATACACCAGACGTAGAGGATGTAGTGTTACTACTACTGAAGAAGAAAGCCGATGTCGGCTGCAGGAATAAAGTAAATTATCCATCAGGTTTTCAAAAGCAGTTAAAATCTAAATTTAATATCTAATCAATCTGGCACGAATATTTGACAAGAAAATCTTTATGTAAAGATTATGAATATTTTGTTATATTGTCATGCCTCTAATTTCCTCTTGAATATTTCAGCATTTGAGAAATGCTTATGACATAGCTCTTGAAAGAGGATTTTATAAACTCAGTACTCTTTTGGATGAAGAATGGGCTTTAGATAAAGCGACAAATTTTTATGCTGTTAGGAATGGAAAACTGTTCGGGGTAAGAAATGCTAAACATGTTAAACGTGCGTGACGTTTCCAAGTCTTTTTTTAGTTTCTAGAAAAAGAACATCACGGTAGTCTTTTTTATTTTAATTATCATTCAAAGAAATGGATTTTCTTATATCCTTGTCAGGAAAGACTAATAGCCGCTATTCAGGAAGGATCTTTTAAGAAGTCCAAACTTTGCATAGAGCGAGGAGCGAATGTAAATTATGTGAACGAGGTAAATGTAGAGAGTAACAAATTGCATGGGACGGACGGGTTAAAAATATACCAGAAAGGTAACAGTTCAGATTTTTGTGTATGCTTTTGAAATGCATGAGAAGCACCTCTGACCAGGAAATTTCCACACTTTACAACCAACTTCCACGCCGTCAGGTTCTTGCCAAATTATTATTTTAATCCTCTTGAACATCGAATAATGATTTATGAAAAGGTAGGCAGTTATGATCTAACGACTCTATGATCACATTTAGCATGGTGCGGCACCAATACATTACGCTATCACACACTACAGTGATGAAAAGGAGAAATTATTGCGGTTACTGAAAAACAATAGCTTAGATGTCAACTTGACTGATTACGTAAGCCTACTGATCTTTCACAGTTCCTTCAACCTATTCGAACATTATCAATACAGTATCTCGGCGCTTACTTATATAATAATTGAAAAATGATGTTTTTGGATACTAAACTGCACTTTTCTTATTTCTTATTTTTGTCAAGTGGGATGTAATGGTTTGTAATTTAATTTCATTTTGTTCCATCAAATATCAAGGAGTGTGATACAGCTCTGAATTTGGTTGTAAAGCAAAAGCAACTGCGCATCGAAAAAGTGCAATACAGACTGGCCGAGATACTGCTTGAGTGGGGAACGGATCCGACGTTCAAAGATTTGGTTTGTTCAAACTACATATTGAGAGGTTGAGACTTTAGAGAGAAAACGATGGCATTGAAAGGAACGGGAATAATTACACCCATCAATTCAAATGTTGCAAAAAGTAAACTAAAGTAAATCAGAACGAAAACTAGATTTAAAATTCAATGTACAGGATGGTAAAGATGCCACTGATTTGGCAGAGGAAAGAAACTATGAAGACATATTAGAACTTCTCGGAAGAACAGTATGTATCATCATGGACATATCAGATCTATGATTCTTTGAAGCTTTTGTATTTAAATTCTGTGGTTTCTGCACAACTTGTCTTGTGACTGAATGAAAACGAATGACACAGCACAGATCTAATGTCCAACTGTACCAATCTTGGTTTTGATTACCTAAACATAACAGGAGCAAAGGCTGACCCCTGTTTGGTAAAATACATAAAATGTAAAAAACATATCTATTATTGTTCTTCCTTCAGAACCCCAAAATATTACTATCTTTTGCAGAAGTTTAATATCCATGAGTGGGTTGTCATGAAACCAGTGGAGGATATCAGGAAGGAACTTGAAAAAAAGAAATGTGAACGGTTAAACAATGCTAATGATGTACAAATGCCATTTATCAATATGTCGCTCTTCCATAAATGTTTCATACTGCAAAAACTTGAGGGAAACGTGAGTTATTGCGCAAAATTTTCTCTTTCAGGCTGGCCTTTATCCAATACATTTGGCCACTGGAGGTAGAGAAGGTGACGTTGACGATACCATAGCATGTATCGATTTACTCTTGGAGTTTGGAGCTGAAATCGATGCACAAACCAAGGTTATTCTGTTCCAGTGATCCAATTGCATTGTCGTGCAATGGTTATTAACTCTTTCAGTGTCGAAGTACACGTTTTGGCACTTTCATACCGTGGGACACTTAAATAACTCTAGCTCCTTTAATATTCATCATAGAGACCTCCCAATGGTGCCATTTAATTCAGAACTAAATTCTGCATACTTTTGGTTAAAAAAATCTTGAGGAAAGAGCATCTTTGATGTTCTTTCCCCTAAATGGGTAGACAAATGGGTATTTGATAGAGAATGTTGACTTTTTTCTACCCAATTGCCCTCTAGTGTCTTTACTAGTAGGACAATACAAGTGGTTATTATCTGGGAGACTGAGGTTTTGTCATCTAATAACTAACTGAGTAGATGGCATACAAAGGTGCTCTGAAATCACTCTCTGACCTGTTTTTCTCACTGTGTCTTCTGATATAAATTGACCCCTTGTCCCAGTAAGTATACTGAAGGGCTCAAGCTTCCTTGGCGTAGAAGAGACATGTGTTCAGACTAACATTTAAATAGTTATACATTTAACATTTGGTCATAAATCCAGATTCATAGCCTCTGTCATGACCACCTCCAAAATGACGACTTTTTCGAATGTCAAGAATACGAAAAAGTTAAGGATCAAGTTCATCCGTTTTGGCTTGAAATTAATCCTATGCTTTTTTGCATCATTTGGTGCCCGACAAGACTTGATGCATGCAAATTCCAAACATGAAGAAAATATTCTGACTATTTCACCCTTTACCTTACACATCCTGCAGGAACTCCAAACAATTTTGACAAAAACGAGGGTATCAAAAGATTCTGATTTGGTATTTATAATATATAGTGTTCTCTGAGGAAATCAATGTTTTGAATAATGGTGCAAAATTGAAATCATTTCTCTCCAAATGAATGCTGTACAAGAAAATATTATTTTCTCATCGACCACCATTGTAAACTCCATACAGAATCTTTTGATATCCTTGGTTTTTTTTAGAATTTTTAGGAGTTCCTGTAAGGAGTTACAGTTGATTTGTAGGCGGCGTTGAAACCTTTATCTATCAGGAAGTCATAAGCAGTGCAATTTGTACCAAAATTGTTTTCTATAAAACTGACCAGCCACTAAATGGGGCCTATTTCATTGAGACTCAGCAACGCGCTTCTGCGAACGATCTGCTCAGAATAAAGACAAAATATCGTGGGTTTAAGACCCTTTTGTTGCATCATCTGGAGTCCAAGGTTATCTAACATGACCTCAGAGTAGCCCCCCCATAATTGGCTGACATTTGTTACCCTGATGTAACAATTTGGCTTGTACAGTATTCCAGTGCACAGAATTGGTGACACCAAATGGGCCACATTTCTGGTTACGACCCCTGATCTCCATTTGGGTTGTACACCAATTTTGATGTACTGAGTAACCTCCAATGCAAGATCCATTCGAGTACGTTCTTTATGTGTACAGGAAAATAGGAGTGTCTCAAAATGTTCCACCGGTTGCCACCGAAAAAATACAAGAAGAGATTACCCTTCTCCACCTATATTTTACAATTAATTTTGAGCGTTTAGTAATTGCCTTCTTAGGGTAAACACACAGCTTTACACATAGCAGTTGAGGCTAATGAAAAGGAAATTGTGGAGTATCTCATTGAAAAGGGAGCTAACACGGAGCTGAAAAACGACGTACGTAATTGGCTTTACCTTCCAAAAGAATCTCTTTCCACTTTAAATTTCGTTGTCTGTTTCACTATTATTGGAAGGCAGATTCAAAATAGCATTGGTATATTATCATTATATAACATCATTACTTCCGATTTGTAGGAGAATTTATCAGCGTACGAAATGGCAAAGAAGCTAAACTTTAAAGAACTAACACAACTTTTGGAAGAAACCGAGAAACAGAGGCATGTGTTAAGCTCATCGATGACAAAGAAGAAAAAGTCTAAATGGTGCACCATTCAATAGAATGGAGGAGTATTTGAACATTAAGCACAAACCTTGGATTTGATGTTTTTTTTGAATAAGAATCCCAACAGGGACAAGTAGGATTTGCGACCTTTCGCGCACAAAAAGTTTCAAAAGTTTCCATTAACAGAAAGTACTTTGAGACTATTTGGTACAGTTAATACAACTACATTGCCTTGTTAAATTGATAAATAACAGAGAAGTTAATTTATACTGATTCTTAATTGCTTAACAGTCACAAAAGGTAAATGACTGTCGAGTTTTTCGCCCTCAACCTTATTCTGGCAGATCTGTCTGGGCAACTTTGTGCTATAGGCAGAAGTTGGTATCCTAAAGTTTGAATTTTTCAGACTAATTGAAATTAAAGTTCCTGTCCGAAACTTAACCACTTCAATGTTTTAGGCCAATGAAGTCTGTGGAAGTTTCCCTCCCAGGATAATCAGAAGAATGTGAACTAGAAATCTGGTATGCTGTGTTCAAGAACTAATTTTGAATAATTATCTGTAACCAGCACACTGGGTTTTACCTTGAATTGGTCTGATATATCCCAGAAACTTTGCTGGACTGAAACATGTACAATTATGGTAAGCTTTCGGATTGTTGTTAGCTTTCAGGTGTCACAGCTTTGATTTCATTTGGTCTTGGAAAATGTGATTTTCATTGACCAACAATTATCTGAAGATGATACAATATTTATATTTTACTAATCGTCTAAGTTTACAAACATTTAGAGATACCAATGTTTTCTCTGCTGGTGAACATTTAGTAAATACTAAGCATTTGGTATCAATGGAAATGATAATAGATCTGACATACGTAACAGGGGGACTAAAAACTCAAGAAGAATGAAAAAGTCAACTTCCTCCAAGACACAAGTTTCCTCACAATTTTGCTATTGAATTGAAGAGTGGTTAACCTAAGCATTTACCTTTGTGATAGGAAAAGATATAATGGGCATGATGTCAGCTTGAAAAGCATGGATTCTGTTCAAAGCACTAATGGTAAGTGTGATTGAGTATACTGAATCCTGGGTCTATTTTTGTTTCGGTTAACAAAGCAAGTTCACCTCACATCCAGGGTCTACTGAATCGATATTTCGAAATAATTGCATGTCATGTCCTGAACCGACCTTCTTTGTGACCAAGAATTAAGCCTATACGCTTCTGGTAGAATACATTATTCTTCAATAAAATTGTCACCAATATTTACACTGTCTTGGTTTGTGTAGTAAAACTCAACCCCAGTCAGAATTGAGTGTCTGCCAGGTC
>JBCAUG010126789.1:0-21081 GCA_038406175.1 Haplosyllis leylae | reverse complement strand
CATGTGCAATTAGATGAATTAGTCTAATTCATCTAATTCAGCAAGATCCAAAACCAAAATAGGAAAAACACGAATATTTGAATTTCAATGGTGTCAACGTAACTTTTCATCTCTCATTGTAATGTAAAAACACTTCTGCAATAAATTATCTACTTCAGACCAAATATCCATTTACGAAATTACCAACAACACAACGTTACCATTTCCTTTATTTTACACATAACACATTATTACACATTTATTACACTGACTCATAAGTTTGGTGGAATATGCTGCTTAATCTTCTAATGAATTATCTTTGTGAGAACTAATATTTCAAGATAAGTAAAATAAAATAAATCTTAAACTGAAACACAAAAATGCCACATCTCCCAACATTGCCAACTTCGTGCAATTACGGAAAAACTAGATTAACTGCCCTATGTGCCCCATGTCGAGGATAAACACGATTTTATGGCTGAACAGTCCATCTCAGACAAGTAGATTGACGTGAGAGGTGACCATCTCGGATGGACTATGAGTCCGATGGGGGTCGCCGAATTACAATATGTCGAGTATAGTATCAGCAGTCATAGGGAACACCAGGGTGAAATAAATAGTCCACGATTAGATGAAGAGCTGAATCAAGAGGCGAATAGTCATCACAATCGAGTTTTTCACGAAAAGATCAAATTTACATTTCAAGCCGGAATTTACATCAAAGGGTTTAAAAAGGTTTGAACAAAAAATGAATTTGTCTCCAGCAGGAGTTGAACACACAACACTGACCATCACTGGTTTAGGAGTTAGATGCCAATCCAATTGGACCAACTAGACATGTGTTACTTGGCAGACCTTTAACTGAAGTTTGTTTCATGCACCTTTCACTTTCTGGACTCGGATCTTTTCCAGAATCATCAGAGCATGTCTGATGTAGATTCTGGCTTAAAATGTAAAATTTGATCTCAGCGTGAAAAATTCGAATCAACAATAATTTATATAATAGATCTATTGCTCACAAGAATGCACATTTTAAAATATGCAAAATAAATTAATTGCCGAATAGCTCATTATCTGCTGACATAAAAATTGCTCATACTTTGGGCAGAAACGGCATGAAATTTCGACATCGATCAAAGATAATTGACAAATTTATTACAAGGAGAGAGAGATATACATTTATTCCAGGATGTAAAGACTGTTACAGATCCTGGAGGGTGAAGGTCGCAGGGCAATATTTTATCAAATATGTTAAAACGTCCTGCAGAAAGAGATGTACCCTTACTTCATCGGCCGGTGGAAAGAATTTTCTCTGATTATCTTTCCTTTTACGACGAAAAGGCTCTAGATGTTTGATAGAGAAATTATCAGGGATCAAATGACTTTGGTTTTGTTTGGTAAAATAAAATCACTTTGTGCCAGTTTTGGGAAAAATATTTTAAAACTACTTAAACTTTTACATCCACCAAAAAGGAAAGCTCTGATTTCTTGACCACACACCAGGAAAGGAAAACAAGATTTGATGTAAGTCCTCAGTTTATGTGCCTAGCCATGCTCAAGGACTCACCGTAGCCTGTTCTATGATCTGCCCCAAATGAGTCATTAAATGACTTAGACCGGATTAGTGGAGTGAAGCTGGCAGGATTCCGGATTGATGCGCCTTTTCCTGTCAATGTCATTTTCCACCTGTCCCTGTACAGACCCGTAATTAGCCTCCAGGTAATGTGGTACTAAACTGAGTGGAATCTGCCCACGGGATAATTCTTTGAGAGAAATACATTTCCAAATTAGAAATTTTGACATACCACCTTTCATCATTTCATTTGTTACTTCTTTATTTGCGAAGTAGCAATGAACCTCTTATGTTGGTTACTAAGATCATGCTCATCAAAAGCTACAGGAGTCTAAAGTATGAAGACTGCTTTAACTGTAAGCAGGGAATTATTCGGCAAATTTCTTGATTCAAGTTTTGGAAAGTCACTTTCACCAGACAACGAAACTGAGACGCGGTTGAACCACAAGCATGTCATCTTATGTTAAAGTTTTGGACCACAAAATATGTCATTTTTTGCTCAGCATTTTTATTGCTCATGGAAATAAAACTAAATGTGCAATTTTTTTACTTTGATCTGTCTCAGATTTTTAAATTTCATAAAGCCAGAAAAAAGTTTCACAGCTTTCATTTCATTTGTATTTATTTCAAATTACATAATAATTCAAAGATTTCTGTCATCATTAAATATTTTTTCCAAGAATAGACAGCCCAACATTTACATTTTGTGCTCACACACCATCTGTCATTCTCTAAATGTGAAATACCCACAAAATATAATATAAATGATTACATAATGAACTCCTAATGATGTTACATTGCTACTAAGTTTGTTTTGACGTTCTTTCCCACAAAAGTGTTTTTATCGCTTGCTATCCTGGTTAACAAGACAATGATGTGAAACCAGTGCAGCATTGCTTGCTTGCTTTTATTTTCATGCTAAAACATCCAGAGGTTTGCATTAGACCTACATATTATGCTCTAACATTCCTGCTATATATTTAAACTGATCAACAACTGTATTTCTGAGATGGAAATATATGTTCCAAAAAACTGACTTTAACAGGTAGTATCTTGGATGCCAACCATTATTAAAAGATCACAACACATTAAATATGGCATCAATTGTATTGTTTTTGGTAATGGCTTTCATGGAAGATGGGCGACAACATGTTCAGAAGGTAGTCAAACTAGTTTGTGTTTATTTTTGTTTCAAGTCTGTCGAGGGATCCACCCTGCCTTTGAAACCCAGGGTAGACGTCACAAGAAGTCCAAAACAGGGGTATCAGTGGCCCCACGAAAAGAAGTTATGTCCTCCAAATATTTTTTGAAAAAAGTCTGTTTGACATTAGCCATGAATTTTGGTACAAATTCTCAAAATTTTGGACCAAAAACATACGTAAACAAACAACGAGTCACCGATTACGAAGAATTAAAAACATACAAAAATATGAAAAATCTCTCAGAAATATCAGAGGACTGAAATATTATGCCACTTTGATAACAATCGTTCATCATGCCATGAAAAAAATACACTTGAAACTAGAACCTAACTAATTAATTGACTCTAGAGAGCTAGCATTTTAACAACATTGGTGGGCTCCACTCCTCGTATGCAACGTGATCTTTGATGTTATCCTGACAGTGATCCTATTCGTCTTTGCGCTTTATGTAGTACTTTTCCCTCATTTCCAAACGATACATCTTTTAAACGACATTTTTACACGATGTGCACGCCACGACGAACACCTGTTAATTAAAGGCTAAAAGAGGAAAGCGTTAATTGCGTTCGGCTTCGGATCAGTCAACACAGCAATATCTTATTTCTGATATTTATTGCGTATTTGCACTTCAGAAATGTACCTGAAATGTACTTGGGTACATTGAGAACCTTTTCCCTTCAAACAAAATTCACACACTTGTTGATAGAATATTAGACCAGTCATCACATATCAAGCAAGTTAATATTTCTTAGGAAAATTGTATCTGGGAAGTATTTTGAAATTGTCGTGTCTAAGCGCACCACACAGGAGAGCTCTTATGAATGGTACCAATTCTAAGTGGTTTCTCCAGAACTGGGGAAATATCTGCAATTAGATCAGTTCATGAAATGCAACAAACGTTTAATGATTTTGACATGACTCGGATTTAAAAATTTCACTCCAAACAAACAAATCGTTTAGCTAATCTTGGATCTAGGCATCCAATCTCTGGGCTTCTCTCTGCAAGGATCACAAATGAACAACTTTGCATCTCACAAAATAAAGTACACAACTTTGATTAGAACACAATTTACACGCAAGATATCTGTGATATCAGCAACAGGAATGGGCCTATCAAATGTACTATCACGAGAAACAATTATGTTGCTTTGCAACACAGGGAATGATAAACATGAAATACAAGTAAATGGGAAATAGTAATTCAATCATGCCAACATTGCGTGCCATGCATGGGTGAGCCTCACTGATTGCTTCTTCACAATTCAGGATAAAAAATTGTCATTGCTTTAAATAAATTTCCTTCCTTTGTTGAATGTATTTATTGTAACGATGGAGCCCATTCTTTGGTCAGAAATGAATTTTGTCCATGCTTGGATTTTTCAAGAATTTAAATTCTATTATAAATAAATAAATAAATAGAACATTTGTTCCAAAAATAATATTGCACACTTACATCAGGGAGAGCCAACATATGTTGGAATTTTTTCAGTTGACTTAGGGATGCCTCTGAATTTGACAAATTCCAACATTTCCAAATCAACACGGATTTTCCTGAACCTTACTCAGGGTAAATAGATAAATATTCCCCACACAGTAATACCTGTATCTCCATGTAAAATGAACTAAGCAAAAACTTGATCAGTCACATGTAACATGGGAGAACCAATAAGACTTAGTGTCGTACAAGTTCCCTTAGCAGCTCCACATCATAAGTGGAGCAGTCTAGTGTGCAAGCAAATGATATTTCAGACAAAATGATGGTTGAGGCACAAATTAGCGAAAGAATCGAAGCTGCTGAAGTTCTAAACTTGTATTTTGGAATTTGAGCCGATTTCTTGAGGATGGTACAAAGTTAATGGACCTTCAGGAATACAAGGAATAAATTTATTATCAAGTAAGTAACCTGTGCTTTAATTTGGGGGTAAAATGATAAGATGGTAACAAAGTAGGAAAATAGTATAGGTTTCTTAGTATCCTTGGATTCCAAGTCTTTTATGATGCTTGTTTTTCTGTTCATTGGAGTTTTCCCTAACTCGAGATAAACTTTCATTAAATCCATAGCATGAATTGAAGTCAATTTAAAGATTCTGTCTGTTGGCGGTGAATTGGTTTTAAGTTCCAGCAATCCTTTTTAATTGTAACTGATTTCTATGAATTCAGTGAAACCATTCTCAAATGCTTTCAGGATTATGGCGTGGAGAGAAACTATCATTACTGAAAACTGCAATATTCTTTGATATAAAGATAATTATGAAATATAATAACTCATATAATTGCTTATTAAAATCTTGAATTCCGAGAAGGACTGAAAGAATATTTTGAAAGCAAGAAACAAGAAGAATCTGGGCAGTATTTTTATGTCGTTCTCAAATTGAGCTAAAGTGTTCCTTAAACTGCTGTAAATATGAACAAAATGGCGGTAAAAATGAGTAAAAATAGGAAAATAAAATGAGTCAAAATAAGAGTTAAAATAAATTTCACCATTTGAGTAGCAAAAAGAAGACTATGAAAGTGCAATTTGAAAAGGTTTTGATTTCCTACTGTTCAATACATAGTCCATTTCATTTTATGATTTGGGTTTCTAAAGATGGACTTGCTCAATGGTTATTTGTGGAGACACAAACATTATGATATCCTTTTCCTTTCAAGTAACAACCCCAGGATCAGTGGCTTTAAGACATTTTATGTGGCTTATGTATGAAGTAGAAAGGGAAATTGGATCAATCTGTGAAGATGTTAAGAGCACTGACAAAGTAATGGAAGGCTAAGTAATGAGACATCTTCACTTCACACATAATCTTTTGATGCTGTACTATGTAACCATGGCGCTTTCGAGATATTGTACTCATAAAACGAGGTTTGTGCTTTGATACTGAGGGCCTAATGATGCCATTTACCAGATATTCCGATTCTTGTTATCATTCAGGGAACATTGTCCACTCTTGAACGAGCACAAGTTATTTGAGGAAAGGTCTTCACTTTCTGTGGCAAAGGGAAAGTATATTACAAAGTTCTCCTTGCCTATTCAACTATCACTGTAATGTTTTTGTATACCTGTGAATTTACTCTGTCTAGCCTGCAGCAACATAGAGATTTCCTCATCTGTCAGAGAATAGCTTCAAACTGAAGTGTCGTCAACCTTATGCGTTTATGCGTTTGTCATCGCTAGAAATGAACGAAAAAAATCTGCGGTCTGATCATTTACGCTGCCACTCACTATGCTATTCCGGTCATGCCAAGACATGTTTGCATTAATTGCAAGTAATGGTGTTGTTAACTTTTGTTAAATTTTCAAAAGAATTCCTTTTTTCAATTGAACCAAGTCAAAATGACCAAAATCTCAAGAAAAGTTATATGTCAACATATAATTACCATGAGTAAAGAAAATTACCTCCCCCGAGTTCTCAAATCAGGTCACATTTCAAAGTAAAGTAGAGAAAACATGTATGTAATACCCAGCTTGACAGTTAATATGCTAGCTGTTTACAAGAATGAAAAGCTAAGTCTTATCATCTGTCCCAGCTGACTCATTCGTCGCTAAGACCAAATGACACACAGATTGGGAGTGATGCTGCTTCTTTCTTGTTCATTCCTTCCGACATCCATTGTATGTGTGTTCAAGGAACGATAACTTGACATAATTTTGGAAAATGACTTTTCACGTCTTCTGAGAGTGTCATGATTTTATCGTTTTTGGTGTGTGCATTATGCTGTGCTAAAATCACACAACACATATAACGTATCAGGATTGTCTGAAAATTAAATTTGAAATTTTAAGAACTGTATGGTGGTACCTCTCCCATACATTACGATGCATTACGTATGGGTCAAGGTTTATTGAACTATAATTGCCTTTACTATCTGCCCTCTGACTCAACCTGCACACTCAACCTTCAAATTATACAATCTATTCTCTTGCGAATTCTTGTCCAGATACGTTAAAAAAATCAAAATCTGTTCTGACAATTTTGCTTTACACATTCAAAGGAAAAATTAGATTCATTATTGTTGGGACTAGAATTGGGATTAAGAATATTAAGTTTGAAAAGAAATGGTATTTAGACATGCCATTATTTCATAAATACCTTCAGGTGTGTCTTTCAGGTTAGGTGTTAATAGAAATCAATGCATTTCTAAGAAAAATACTCACAGATTGTCACCATGGTGAGCATCCAATGTGTTAAGAATTTACATTGCAATGTCTAGAGATGGGAAACAGATACATTCATAATAAGTGAGATAGGACTCTTGACATAATATTTCTTATATCTGTGGAGTCTCCCATTTGAATAGCAATGCATTATTCTCCCTATTTCCTCAAATGACAATATTTTTCTCGACACAATTGTGTTGCGCACACTTTTGGTATTCAATGAAGGATTTCAGTTGTTTCTTCGTTCAGACAGACTTTTGTCTTTTTGATTTGGCTTTTGCTATTTGCACTTATCTTCCACTTTTTGAGGAAATATTCGAGAACACAGTGATAATCCCAATAACCAATAGATAGTATAATTGACTTCAGGGATATCATTCTTCCTGCAGATGGCCCATGACCCTGGCCACTGGTTACCCACTGAAACTTAATTTTCACCATTCAATCATGGTAGATCTAGCAAGTACTGGAAATATTAAATAACCGTTATCTTTAAATTTAAAATTGTGATAATTCTTAAAACGGTATTTTATTTCTGTCAGATCTGACAGATTCGTCAGATTTGCTTATCGTGAAAAAAAACGATTGTCTGGGTGAGTGATGTTTGCAGCAGAATCTTGAATAAGTAAGAGACCCACTTGCAAAAAAAAAGAACGTTATCGCAATTGCCCCTCGAACATTTCCTTCCCAGTACATTAACCCATTAATGTGATTGACTCAGAGTATTAACCTTAATGCAATCTTTCCCATAAAGACGCGGTGCTGCTCGTTTAGAAGACTTGTTAATGCTGAATCCTCATCCCTTCTCAGATTTAAAGTGTCTCGGGTCTGATAGTGACTGATATTCCCATTTCAGGATTCGTTACAAAAAGAACAAGACATTTAGGATATGTGTGGAGACTCAATACCTGGACAACTAGTTCATTCCCCTACGTAGAATAGGTGCACTGAGAACATCAACTGTCTTTTTAATATCAAACGTTCTTTTATCAACTTTCAGAAGAAAAAAGTTCTGAATTGATATTGTTAATAAAAATGCCTATTACCATTTCTGGTACATCCATTCAAGTTATGTGATATATTTCTCTGATCGTTGCCCACCAAAATGCGCCAATCATGTCTGTTCTTGCTGAATTACTGGGTTCATGAAAAGATTTCGATGTCGACCGTTCCCTGATTGGCTCAGAACAAATGATATGGAAAGTCGCTTTCGTTTGTGACTTTGTGAGAAATTTTACAGCGCTATTTGTCACAAATTACCAAATTCTACATTTTTTCTCTGAAAGGAGTCTACCTCAATTTTTGTCGACCCTGTTGATTACCTGATTTCTGCTTCAAATAGGCACTTTAAGTATACCTCCATTGCTGAAGAATGAAGTGACGCATGAGATGGAGTTTGCATTGTTTTGTGTTCTTGTCCATAAATCAACTGTTGAACATGAAATTACTGACAATGTTCTTGCAATGGAATTATAATCTACACATGATTTACCATGTCACTACCCATATTTATATGCTAATGAAGGCACCAACAAAAATATTGACTGGAAAGAAGAGAATTTTCTCCACGAACATGAACATCATATATACTTTCAAAAAGAAGAAAGGAAAAGAACGTATAGAGGAATTATAATGTATTTAGACTACAATATATTCACAAGTAATCCATTCATTCATTAATTGCCAAAACAAAAAATTCTATCTGTTATTATTTGTCTTGGATTGTATGTAATTACCACTTACTGCCGCATATCATGAACAACTTAAAATTACTGACCATTCGATCATAATTACGCACAACAACTTTCCTGCTGTTTTCTCTTCTTCTCTCTACATCACTTCACCAATTTGGAAGTAATGATTTGGGAGGGTGTACTTTCTAATTTTGGAGGTTAGCCCCATCAGTTCTATTCACTAAGTCTTAGGAGATATACAGTACCTCGGAGGCACATAACCTGAAGACCCAGCGTATTGTATGAGAAATCTCATTTGTACTTTTGCTCCTAGTATTAGCAGAAAATCATTTTACGTCAGAGATTATTGAGTTTCCCGGTATTTGTTCGTGATGTCTACACAGTACCATTCAGAATGGAGCATCAGTTTTAGGTGATTTTGTGTAACTGGTGATTTTGCGTTTTTTGGCTGTTGATTCAGATATTCTATCGCTACTTGTGACACCTTTGTAGAGATAACGAGATCCTGAAGAACTGTATGAAGTCTTATAAAAACCACCACGTTTTCCGGAGACAAACTGTATTTGATACAGATCCAGAAATAGACACTACGAGGAGAACAATAGGAAATCAACAATGCATTTGCATTCTTATTAATAGTTACTATTTTAAAATTTCACAATTCACCCTTTAAGCTAGGTTCAATGCTGAGTAAGGAAAATTACTCTTCTCAATGCTACCGTCCACAAAAATCTGTAAAAGGTCGTATTGTCATATTTTTGATGCGTTAAAACTTGCTTTTTATAATTTAGTATCTTTCAGACATGTGGAGGTGAGATTCCATTGCTGTCTGAAGCTGATGTTATGTACGAGATCTTTTTTTGTAGCTCCTGACTGATCTGAAGGTTTCGCACTTTGCTTTGCTAAGAACAGGAGCTTTTAGTTGTTCAATTATCAGTGTTTGGATCACAGGTTGCCTCCGACAAATGTGTTTCCAATGCTTCCACACGAGCCGTTTTCGAATTGCGTTCACTCCAGAACGAAATCTACATCCATTACTCGACAATCTGGAAGATTAACCTCAGTAACTGGAGTTGAAATCCACTTTACCAGAGTTACTAGAGCGGACACAACAGAAAGATCAGGCTTGAGAGAAAAAAAGATGAGAGGCAATTGAACCAAGACCACCATCATCTGCCCCATCTGACAGGCGCAGCATTGCGGCCGGATCAGTGAACAGCTCTCTCCCATCTGTGAGTGAGAGAACACGCTTAAAGTTGTTTCACTTGCAAACTCACTGTTTGTATGAGTTAATGTAGTTGCTCTATCTCCGTATGCAAAGTCATGGATACGTAAGCACAGATTTATTCAAAGTGACGGCATGATTTCCTTACAGTGAGGATTTCTGAAAGCAGATTCATAAAAGACACGATGCAAGAAATCGTCTGATAAATTTTTCAAGGTGAGTATTGTTTTTACCGTAAAGCCCTTGAGAATTCCAGTTGTAGTAACCATGGCACTGTAGAAGATACTGCTGTGAAAGGTGAACCATGGGGATCTAAGGGTGAACTGATCAGAGAACTAATTAGTTTAAATTGCGAAAAGATGGTGTTTAACTGTTTTCCATTTGAAATTCATTTATTTATACTTTTTGTTCATGGAAAATGATAATTTCAAGAATTAAGAAGATAAATTTTATTACATTTGACGATTCTGTCAGTCGTCCATTTAAAAGCTATTTGTTACATTGATCTCCATCAAATATATCGCTTGAAGTTTTAACTTAGGTTTTTATTTAATGTTCAACACTTAAATATTGATCACACTTGAATGTTTCCACCTCATGGTGTGACTTTATGCCCTTTTGAGTTGCAAAAGTACGCAGATCGGCCTCGTGAAGAGCTATCTATAGAGACATGGAACTGATTTGTACACTTGTTTGTAGCGACATAACGATAAAAGACAAAAAGAACGTCCAATAAAATCAAAGTAATTTGTCGACGAACGTAAGTCCCAAAAAACATGAGCCAATCATTCTTCCAGCAAAGAAATAAGGAGCATATTGCACCATTGATGCAGGTGAAAAGAATGCTGGTGAAAAGTATTTGTTCCAACGACTTTAAATTGAATTCACAATGAAAACAGTCGAGGTTTCACAAACTCAGAACATTGGCAATAGTGGCAGTATTGCCATTTGTGTGTTCCCATACATTTGCAGTTTCCTTCCTTATTCTAATCACATGGTATTAGTAAATACAAAATTTGGCTTCACTGGATATAAACAGATTAAATGTCTAATTTGGATACTTTGGTGGTCCAGTAAATTTCAAATGGCATAGCTAAAACACTAATGGCAATATTGGCATTCTTGTATTGGGAGGAGTTTGTGAAAACCTCGAGTGTGGAAGGATCAAAAAGGCAATTTTGTGTTTCATCATCAGCAGATGATGGACTGGTATACACATCATACAAGACGACAAATGGGGTTGAATCAGGGATAAGCCCAACCATAACAATGAATTGGTTTACCGAAACAGTAAGTTAATATCAGTAGATTCGATTGGCGAATTAGGGCTCATTGAAAAGAGGAAATCATTGTTATTATTCCTATCTTATGTCATGATCATACTTGGAACATTTTATATATTTTCCGTGCCTCCTATATTGTTTTATGCTTGTGAAACCATAAGTGGGACTGCTGAACACCAAAGACAGGGCAAATCAGTAGCAAAAACATCAGTATGCTACACTAATAATTAACAACTCTTGGTACAATTTTACACATTTTATTACGTGAGGGTCGGTTAATTACTGCGCCAGTGATTCACTCCAGAACGAAATCTACATCCATTACTCGACAATCTGGAAGATTAACCTCAGTAACTGGAGTTGAAATCCACTTTACCAGAGTTACTAGAGCAGACACAACAGAAAGATCAGGCTTGAGAGAAAAAAAGATGAGAGGCAATTGAACCAATTGTGTTGTCAAATTACTAATCTTGATCATAATGCCGCAGAATGTTATTTCCTGGAAATGACTTCACACTTTTGCTCATTTTTGATTTCATACAAAAATATCAGAGTTTTCCCTTAAACATACCTTTCACTGAATTTAGTGAATCTGACAAATATCACTGAAGCAAGAACGAAGCCTAATTTAAAGATCTTGTCAGTTACCTGTGAGTTGGTGGTTGAGGGGCAAGACATTCGCTTCTCAAGAGATCACCTGATCAAATCCTTGTGAATGCTGAATCATGGGACAGGGACTCCCACATTCCATGAACAGATTAACAGATATGACCGAAAACATTATCTTCCATTGTACTACGTGCAGGTGCGGTGAAAAGCATTTGGTGAAAAATCAATTGCGGAATCCAGTGACTGCCATGCTAGGATTCCAGTTGTTTACGAAAGTATCATTGTATGTGAGAGAATAGATCTAATTTGCCATTTCACGTAAATTGAGGGGAGTCAAAATTTCCATGGAATTCTCTTATTGGAAATTTCGCGCTAGTCCTTTGCAACAAAAAAGAAGACAAATAAATCAATTAGTTGCGAAATGAGTCTCATCCTATTGCTGCCAACCAGTGCACACAGGTGTGTTCTTGCAAGAAAGTTGGCAACTTGCCTAATAAGCTAAAGTAGGAATATCATCAGTTTAGAAATAGTCACCTTGGAAGAAAATTGGAGTTTTCCATAAAAAGGAACTGAAATTCAGTGAATTCAGAGGATCAGATTAATCACTGAAGCATGAATTAGGGTCAATTTTATTCCTCTCTGTTATCTGTGTTTCTGGTGCTGTGGCAACATCTCTGTCTCTTACACAAGACGTTGCTGGTTCAAATACAGCAATTCTTTTAATATTTAAATATTTTTGTCACTGAATTTTCAGGAAAAACCCAATTGTGAGTAAGTTTTGAGAACAAATAGGACAAATTTATGCATCACCTTATCCGTCTAATGACGATGTTAACTTGAAGTGCACACGTGAACCTTTAAACAGTAGTTAGTGTTAACAATGAGAGTGCATTAGGGAATTTGTATTTTCTATTAACGTCCTTAAGTAAGGCCCTTTCGGTATACGAATGCTATTCCAAACTAGCAATCTTGACTTTTAGAAGCCATAGACTTAAATGTAACTATGAAAAACACTCTTATCCCATTAAATCCATGCAAACCCCATAAAAGCAGCAGTACAAAAATTACATTCTCCGTATGGCATTAGGTTGTCAAAGCTCACATATGATCAAAGGGTGATGTAGAATGCTCTATGACCAGGTTAAAGAGCCATGAGTGCCACACGGAGTGGGTCCTCATCTTAAAATTTGATTTACACGTCGAGTTGACGGCCTTTGCTTCAAGAAACTCTTAAGTACATTCATGTCACTTGCGTCTTCTATTTTTCGTCAGTGGAAAGTTTCCAGCTGCAGTTCCGTGTACATTCTTTATGTCGGATACGAATAGTGTTAGCCAATCCAAGAAATGTAGCCAAAGTTTGTTTACGCAACCCACCCCAACCTGTCCACCAAGTCCATTTAAGGTTTGATATTACTACTATGTAAATCGACTGCATTACTAGAAATGAACAAAAAATTCGGCTGGCCATTTATCACCAGAGAGACATTCTTCACTTTCTTATTTTCCATAGGAAGTGTAACCATGTCTGAAACAACAATGTCCATTCGTCCATTGCCAGGACTTACTTTGCGTTAATTGCTAGCTATGGGTAAAATCAAAAACATTTTCTCTGTTCGTGTCGAAATGTCGCATGTGTGGGCCCCGAATATTCCAATGAAATCTATGGCACTCACACAAGATTTAAAACAAAACATAGCTGACACAGAAATGCTAATGCTTCAGAAACAAAAACATCGTTTCCAATGTTTTCTAGAAAAGAACTTCGTGTGTTCTTCTCCTGTAGATACAAAATAAACCTAAGAACTGAATAGTTTACCATATTTAGATTTTACATTCAGAAGAGGTGATTTCACATAAAATTATCCGAAGAAGTTGAAATAGTGTGGAATAAATTGGAGAAGTAAATTTCAAAAAAAAATCCTGGGTGAGTTAACTCAGCATCTAGATGCAGAACAATAGCCAAAATTAATACTGCTGAAGTACTGTCTTTCTGGTAGGAGTACATTAGGTTGCACTATATAAAGCTTGCTACATTCCCTACATCATATTCCTCGGCACTTGATACCCACAGCTCCTTGTGATTTAGCTTGTCACAAACAATATTTATACCTTAATTGCACAGCCAATTGTACCATGCATCGAACATGTGAAGAATATGTACAAGCTCCTTCTCCACTATTCATAACTCTGATGTTCTATTCATGATAAGTTACATTTTGAAAAGGAAAATTCATGATGCATCAAGCAGCAAACAAAGTGACGGTTATGGCTTATTCACACTGCACGGGAACGGGAGTGGGACAAGTACAGGGAATTGGACCAGCACAATGGGAAACAATATATACAGGTTTCTATTCCTGTATTTTACCAGTGTGAACATTTTTGTAGAATACATTAGGACCCATTGCTACCAATTCAATTCCCTGTACCATTCCCGTTGCACTGTAAGCAAGCCATTACACCAACAAATTGTTACCTTGCATTCAGAAACAACTTGTAAAGGATATCTATAGTGATGACAAAACATGCCATAATGAGAACGGGGTGAAATGAAATTGAAAAAGGGCAGTATAATTGAAAGGGAACTCTTGGATATGATTTGGAAACCAACATGTCGAGTAACTTTTCGAAAACCCAAATTCAAGTGATTTGCTTTGGTTTCTCACAAGATTCATACTGGATGTCAGAGTTGCGAACCGATTCAATTTATTGCCTCATTGTCTGAAATCTACAGTTTTGTGTCACATACATAAATGTTACATATGTCGTGCCAGCGGGTCGAGGAGGCAACGCCTGCTGGCCTTTCACCTTAAAAACTTGCCTCCCCCATGTAGGAGAGGCGGGCAGCTTCGGCTGAAAGCGATAATGAAACGTACAAACCTCCTACCGAGAAGGTTGGAGGTGGTCACATGGGTGCAGTGGTAGTCTGGTACACCGAGTCATTGAGAATAAAAGACAACAAAGCAGCAACTTCTATTGAGGTGGCCACATAGACCTTAGTGGAGAGCCTTCTCTGTTTACCAGCCTTGTGAATCTGATAACCGATGCTTACGCGCCAGTTACCAGAGATTGAGTACCCCGAGTTCAGAGTCGTGCCTGCTTTTATAAGAGGCATGACATCATAATAGAAGGTACAATCGAACGTTCAGGGCTTACGGGCAGACAGACCTCCGATTGGTTAGGCATGCCTTGATCACGTGAAGCGCTAGTGATGTGAGAGCGTGAATGCCTCTCATTGGTCTAGCACACCCCAGCAACCATGACATAGGTAACATACCGGAGGCGTCCCATAAGAATCGCAACGTTCATACAAGGAGCATTCTGGATTAGATCTAGAAGGCTCCCAAAGTACCTGAAAAGGCCCCTTCCCATACAAAGGAAAGCTTGCTCTCCTGGGAAAGGCCCCTTGCCTTCAAGGAAGGCTCTTGCTACCCGGAAAAGGTGACCTCCGCCAAAGAGAGGCCGCCTCATAGTACATACGGCTGGCAAACGAAAAAGAGGGGCCGCCTTACACGGCACCACACATATATGGAATTGTTTATTGCTTCCTACGGGTGAATTTAGTGGGGGGAATTCGTTGGAGAATTATTCACCACTGAAAGTGAACATTCATACGATCTCAGATAAGATATTTCCTGGTAGAATTCAC
Organism: Haplosyllis leylae; assembly: GCA_038406175.1. Lineage (NCBI taxonomy): Eukaryota > Metazoa > Annelida > Polychaeta > Phyllodocida > Syllidae > Haplosyllis > Haplosyllis leylae. Next base: position 5,714 of record JBCAUG010126789.1, on the reverse strand, counting down.
GGTGGCGATGCAAATCAAGTTCCATCAATTGCTGACATAATCCATTGATAGCCATTTGATGTTATCATGATTTACATTGTCCCAACGAAATTTCCTGCAGTACATCAGGAAATCAAAAAATATTTATGGCAATTGTGCACTGCGTGAGCTATAATTTCTTTGAAAGGAATATGATAGCGGGCAGTTGAAAGAATATCTCAAAGAGCATTGCCAGTTTCAGTTTCAAAAATTCCAAAAGGTTTTTCCTATGGTTAAGAACATTTACAGGGACTTTGGCTGTCAACATTTTCAACAGAGTTGTAAGGTGCGGGTCATTGCGAAAGTCATTAGCTATTTGTATCTCAAAAGCAAAGATTAATTTAACTGTAGCTCTGAAATCATTTCCATTACTAGCAATCATCGCCAAATATGGCCCCACAGTTAACCAATCAACTTTGTTGTACCAAGCATTGTTGAGGTGTTAATGACCAAAATAGCATTGTGAATTAGTAACCCTGCAAATGATTGGACAGGCGAAAGTACGATCATTTCTAGTAATGATTTCGAAATTGTTTAACCAAAATATAAGCGTTCAACATAGTGAATTTTTGTCATTTTCTAAATTGCTTATTTCAGAACAATTATCTTTTAATTAATCTGGAGGCAATCAGTGCAATTTTGCTCCGCGCAATTGCTCGTTTGGTTGACGTCTGGCATTTAAGTTTGTTTCAAATTACATAACAACTTAGTTGTCAAATCAAATATTGTTCCCCCTGCACACTTGCAAATAATTTCATTTAAACGGCACAAATTCATCATCCTCGTTTTAAACAAAAGAATGGAACAACAAAATATTTCTTTAAAATAGTGTTCAATAGGTTTCTGTGTAAAAATTCATCAAAAGATTATTACGGTCCCGCGTACACATAGTGTACGGGGACCATTTGTATTCGACCAGGGCATCTTAGAACAGCATACTTTTATTCTAATAAATTTCAAAAAACATTCAGCAAAGCATGAAAACACAAAACCCCTTCTCCCACCTGCAGACATAGGAAATTTGTGTTTTAGGCAGATTTAGACTCAGCATCAAAAGTTGGGAAGTTGACCTACCCTGCCTTCCTCCCTCCCATTGGATATAGGTTTCAGGACATTGGGGTTCAGGCAGATTTGGACTCAGTATCAAAAGCAACCAAAGGAGGAAATTTGGGTTTAGGTAGATTTGGACTCAGCATCAACAGTTGGGAAGTCAATCTACTCCCCCCACCACTGGACAAAGGGAATTTGGGTTTTAGACAGATTTAGACTCAGCATCAAAAGTTGGAAAGTTAACCTGCCCCCCCCCCCCAAAGCAGTCATAGGGAATTTAGGTTTTAGGCAAATTTGGACTCATCATCAAAAGTTAGGAGGTCCACCTACCCTCCCCAACACCCTACCCTCAACCAGACATAGGGAATTTGGGTTTTTGGCAGATTTGGACTCAGCATCAAAAGTTGGGCAGTCCACCTACCCCACTCCCCCTGCCACTGGACATTTTGAGTTTTAGGTAGATCATTGATGCGCAGGACCATTTTAAGCCAAGTCCGGGTGCACCTCGTTTTCTTCGACGCACTGACACTTCATAAGTCCAATGGCTTTGAACCCTTAGTGCTAATTTCTATGTCCACACAACTTGCTCTTGTGCAACAGTGTGTGGCCCTCCAAGTGGAATTAGCGAGAACCATAATAATGAAATGTTTTTGTGATGAATAAAACAAACATTTACCATTTGCTAATTGAATGGAAAGAAATGCACATTTTCTTTCCCTATTTTGAACATTAAACGCGACAGACAAAAACTATTAAATAGCAAGAAAGTCCTCTTGTGTGAAAATCATGCCGTATCCTGTCCGTGGCATGTCCTGTCCAAGGGGGGTACCCTGTCCTGGTCCTGGCCAGAAGGGGGAAGGGGCCAGAGGCGAAGGGGGTACTCTATTGTGGTCCTGGCTAGAGGACAGAGTGGGGACAAGCTGTACTGGTCCTGAGGGGGTGGGGGTAGGACAGGGGCGCCAGGCAAGGGGTACTCTTTCTTGGTTGTGACCAGGGAGAACAGGGCAGGGTGGGGGTACCCCGTCCTGGTCCTGGCCTGGGTATCCCCCTCCCCTACCTCTTCCCCCCCCAGGTGAACTGACAAACAAAGTGAAAACATTACCTTCCCTCGTACTTCGTACGCGGGCGGTAATTGCAGCAAAGACACAAGAATGCCTCTTAGCTTTCTGTTGCGCAGCAGGTTAATTTCCCTAAAGATGAGTTTACAAATAACATGTTCTTCTTTATTGTAGTAGAAACAGATCTTACATTATGTGGCCCATAACAGCAATTTGAAGCCACATTATATTGACTGGGTCCATAGGTTCAGGACTCATCCACTCAATTACAGATGGGTAGGTCTTCTGGGGATGCTTAGAGGAAAGCAGGGGAGCTTGCTGATCCAGTTGTCAGTGTTCTTTGTGGTGCGCGATGCATTAAGACATAGAATATTTTGTCATAATAATAAGACCATGACAAATACGAATAGTCTGAGTGCGTTGTGGGCCGGGAACAGTGAAAAACTGCTTCATGTTGAATCACAAATGAGAGGTTAAAATGAGTAGAAAAGGCAATGTGAGCACAATCGAGGTTTTCCTAAATAACACAAATCTGATATTTCTGGCATTTACTCAGCCAATCTGTCATTCCTTGCTAGTCCCAGATTTTAGACTCTTATAAAGTCATGCTCTATTGAATCTTGAAATGATCCAAGTCCAAAAAGTGAAGTGAAGCATCCAGTACGAATCATGCGTTGAGGTATTGCATATCATGATTGCCAAATACAGTGGCAATGTTTGTCAACTTTGTGTTTCAATTTCGGAGAGGTTATCATGGGACACCTCAGTTTTCTAAAATGTAATTATTTACCAGTTTATTCGGGATTTGATGATAATTCGAGATAAGTCATTGACTTATAAGTGGTTGACAGATATGTCAATTCTGTGCTGTTGATTATTTACAAAAAATAGTAGAATCATTCATGAAACTTGGTTTTAAAGGTAAAGGGTAATAAATATAAACTACACAGAATAATGATTATCCAGGGAAAGGGAAAACAAAATTAATTGGGTCTTTATACTTCTTCGCAGATTCTTTTCGATTCTAATTTGTTTGGCGACGACAATTCAAGAACACAAAAATTCCCTAGAGTTTAATCCTTCACTTTTGAACAAGCAAACAAACACATTATTTTTACTAAATGAGGATAATGAACCATCAAGTCACAAAACTACTTTCATTTTCCTTCCAAAATGTTTTTTACGATGCAAAATACTCAAAAGTCGTGGATTTGATCTGGTCCACAGGTTTGAGATGGAAGACAGATGCAACGGAAAATAAATGGAAACCAACTGTAACATAAGTGTTTTTTCAGGCAATAAACGTTTTCAAAGTACCTTATTTATTGTTTCCCGAGAACATTACAGCAAATAAGTCTCTCCCTCCAAAGACAAAACTCAGATAAGATAGTTTTGACTGAAGAACTGTAGAGTCCTCTCTTCTATGGTAAATTCTCAAAACATAAAACTTGCTCACTAGATGAGCTGAGCAAAAAAATAATCCCAAATGACAAAGCTTTCAATTTCTTCATGTATTATACTTTATTTTATTTCAGGAACCATTTTGTAAAGGATTAGTGACTATGGATTACCTCAACAGATTAATTCCTTGCTTACCGTTTGCAATGGCCTTCAACAGGAAAATCTGGACAAATTCAATTTTTGTGATATTCTACATTTTGATGCTGCTTCCTTCAGGTAATGGTGTTGTTATATTTTCCAATGTATGGGCAATTTGAAAACCGTTTAGCATACAAATTGCTTAGCTAAAAGTTTGCCTAATAAATACAGTGTAAATGAATACGTTTGTCCACAATTACAAGGCTTCGAAATTGCCACTGCGATTTATATTCTGTTTAATGTTTAATGAAGTTTCACATATAACAACGGCCCTGTGAGTAGCAAATCTGCAAGCATAAAAGGCATGATTGCTAAAGTCATTCCCAGGAAAGGTAATGAGAGAATAGAGATTGACATTTTACCAAATATCACGGTGAGAAAGAACATTTATGTAAATTGGACAACAATAAGTTTTTCATCTGTCAAAATCTTTGTTTCTAAGGGTCAGGAAAATTTATACCAACTGATCTAATTTTTCAAAATGTGTTTTTTTAGCAAAAAGTTCTGGGACCATTTTTACCCCTGCACAGGCTTTTTGGCTCATTCAAATTTAGCCAATGAAACAATGAATGATCTGTTGTTGTTACCATCATTGTTGTTATTGTCTGCAGAGCTCTTAAATACACTGTCAGAGACAGAAACTTTCAATTTTATGGACAAGTGTATCTAAGTCTAATATAGAGACATAGTAAATGTTATCATGAAAATACTTTTCACGTAATAGGCGCCTTTTCAACTTTTGTTTAAACACACGAAACTTCTAATGGCTGAAAAATATAAGTACCTCGACCAAATATATGCCTCACATGAAACTTGGTACTTTATGAGATGCATAGTAAAATTTTGTTGGATGAATGCAAATCATTGATAATAAAGATGGATTTAGAATGATTTATGTGAATAACAGTCTGAAAACAAATGACACTTGTGGTGGTACAATTTGTTTGACAGCCCAACGCGCTCGCGTGCACTAGACGTATTTTTTTATTTTACGATATTAAAATATTCCTGAGGCTGCAGGCAGAACGAACAAGACATGATAAGCAATTGCAATATCGAAACAGGTCGCGAATTTCTGTTGTATCGTATTGAAGTAAGACACCTAATTCAATATAATGTGTTCATGTTTGGTGAGACTAGGGCACTGATGACCATCTCAGAGATGTTTATGAATACTCGGCAATGAGTAGAATTTTTCATATTGTCCTGACGGAATCAACAAAGGTGAAGTCACGAACGGCAGCCTGGTCTCAACCCCACCGACCACAGAAATTGACATGTCAATATGACCAGTTATTGAATCAAATGTCACGATGATTCAATTTCTCATATCCTTTCAATAATCCGCATGTAGTGTGTACCTTTTCACAAAGAAGCAATAGCTTCAATCACACATGCACATATCAGGGGTCGGGAGCCGGTGGGGGCGCATGAAACTTTAATGATTGCAAGGCACGAAATGTACATTGACATCTGTGGAGCATCTGAGAGATGGATTTAAATCCATCCGCATTGGAAAAACCACTGAACGCATATCAACCCAAAAATTATGGCTAAATATATGTGTCACCAATCTTTACTTTATTGTTATTTTGGATCGTTTGCGTCTTCTCCTATTTTGTTGTCTCCTCAAATGGCTAGCTGCAAGAGCATGTAGATTCCATCTGCAGGGGGTGACAGCAGTTGCTCATGGGTGTTCTTTTGTGCACTGGGCCACAGTTAGGTAAATTTAGGGAGGAATCACCTCCACCACTGAAGGAGGTCAGAGCGGTAGGAAAAGCACCAGACTTCATGTTTGAACACTTTATTGGCTATGCAGCAAATATTCATGCATTGTTGACAATTCTAAGCAATTCACTAAGAAATACTGGAAAAACCCTGCAATTACAATAAATTAGGCATTACAGTCACGATCATCACTTTTACTGTAAAAACATTTACTGTACAAATTGCAAGTGAATTTACATTACAATTACTGAGGTGAGGAGG
>JBCAUG010126678.1:0-21081 GCA_038406175.1 Haplosyllis leylae | reverse complement strand
TTCCACTGATAACATACCACAGTATTTACATGATTACTACGTGCTACGCAACTTTGGGATTCTAGCCGCTTTCATGAGTACTCTACTCAATTCAGCCATATTCCTGTATGCCTCCTCTTGTGTCCACTTCAAAATGCTCCAAATTACTTGGAAACAGGGTTTAAATCGTAATACCTGGGTATGAGAAGAGAATGGTCTGTCCTACATCCCTCTATATGGGGGCTAATTTTGTAGCGGAGTAATACTCTGGTGCTACCATCCTATGTAAGCCTGTGTTGAACATGTAATCTCAGGAAAGGCAGGTTGGATACCAAACTATTTACTCCACACCACACAATGGAACTTCTCAATTAAGGAGGGCTAATGCACCCCTCGGGACTCACTGAGGCTGGAAGTATTAAAATTGAAGGAATTGGACTATTCTGTGACAGCCCTCCCCCCCCCCCCAATAGAATTGTACAGTAAAATTTATCAGCAATAGTAGGAATGGAATTAATAAAGTAAAACTTGTACACAAACTTAATTACTTTGCAGGGTTCTTCACTTTATAGTCATGACTGTAAACAGGAGGCTTGCCATTGCGTATGTGCTGAGAAATGGACAACAAAATGTTTTAGCATGAAGTCTGGTGTATGTCATTGTGCTGTAGATACCTTCGTGGAAGGCTCCTGGCAGTCCTGCTGCTAACTGGAGGGCTGAGACTAAGTAAGTGTAAAAAGTAAGTAATATTTGTGACATAAAAATAGTTTGCAGTAAACAAACCATTGATGTAGCGCGGAACCTGCTTGCACAATGGGAAATATACCTCAATTCATTTCAAGAGAAAATTTAATCTGATCAAAAGTTTTCAATGTCCGGACAAAAAGTACATTGTGATATTTTACATGATTTTTCAAAATCTTTTCATTGGTAGATTTCATTTTTGTGTAAGCACGGATTAAAGTCTTATCTTATGAAGGATGACCATAAAGCACAGGGTGTTTACGAAGATGTTAGCAGCCCAATGGTAATTTGCACCGACATGCACTGAGAATGACCTGTGTATTAATTTACGGATATATGTTCAAGATATATCAATAGAACATTTTTATGTATAACCTAATAGCTCATTACACTTCTGTCTGTCTAATAATCTTCCCTCTGCGTTTAAATTAACATATTAATCTTGCAAATCTGAGACTTCTTTAAATTCGTTCTCAGGAAATTAGCTGTAGGGAGATCACAGAGGAAGTTCATTGTCACCTTTTTGGCTTCACAGTGTTACTCAGTTTCCCTAATTTTCCTCGATAACTGATCAACAACTTTCTAATGTAGTACAGAATGAAGTATTTCCTTCCCAGTTTTCACTTTGGCCAATATTGTTCAGTGACTTACAGGAAGCGTAAATAATCTATCATTTTGGGTTCAGTCAGTTTCAATTGAACCGCTTTGATGACGTGCAGCAATCTTTCCTTTCACTTTACTTGTCAAGCATGTTGATAATGGTCCCAAACGCGAACTATCTTTTCTCATTTATTGCACTAGGGCTTTTCTCAATACTTGACCACCAGCCATCATGCCCCAGCCCTTCCACTTCCCCGAATCAACACAATATCTTGTACTTTCTCCTGGTGAAAATGAAAAAAGAAACTCAAACAAATATTTATGATATAAATTTTCAGTTGAATACAAAACAAACTTTTCAATCTTTATCCAAAAAAAAGATTACTATATTTTGGCAACTTGATGCAACCAATATTACTCTTTATTTGGTCTTTTGGTTTTACACCCTCCAGTTAGCAGCTTGAGCATTCAGGCCTCTGGTTTCAGGGGGTAACAGCAGATATTCATGGGTGTCTTTTCATGCACTGGCCCAAACTTGTAGGATTAAATAGATTCTTGTAGATTAAACTGTAATACTAGGGGAAGGTGTTCAAAGCAGATACTGGTATCTTTCCAGAACTGCTGAATCTGTGCCTCTGGTAAAGTACTTGTACTGGTTGAAGAATATAAGCACACAGCTTCTGTACAGTCTTTATTGTAATGCTCCTAAAGCTTGGAGAAAGGGGCCTCTTAAAGAATACAGTTGTTACATAATTGGAGGGGGTGCACAACTCAAGATAGTGATAAGCCTCCCTGATGTCCAAAGTGCACGAATATATACATCATTCTAGGAATTGTAGACACACAATATTTAGAGTACAATAGTAGGTACACTTGATACTGGAACTTACAGCTAAGGAATCCTGAAATGCAAGAACCTTCACTAGCAACAAGCAACAAACATAGATTCAAGTCAAATACAAAGTAATTCTACATTCACTTGTTATATTCCAACTTCTTTCAGGTTACCTTAATATTACAAGACAAGACATTAAGAGGGTGTTGGACTCCCTCTACCCTTCAGGATCTCTAAGCATTACCAAAGTGCTCAGAATGACAAAAGGAGAACTCTGAGTATAGTTTCACTAGATGCAGAAGGAAGAGGTACAGTCACCATGCCTGTGTACCTGAGAAGTTCCTGCTGCCTTGCTAATATCACCGATATCACCTTAACAGTCTGGTGGCTGCCTGGTGGTCCTACTTTCAGGGGCATGTGCCCTGCTTAGATCTACATAGAGTTCCACCCAACCACCAGCATATCCCACAGTCCCTGGAGGCATTTAGCACAAATGATTGTTATTGTAGTCAGTGGGAATAACTAACTCAGTTTGAAATCATTCTCATTACAATTGGACCATAAATAACACTTATAGACTAGAGGGGGTCCAGTAGGAATATCACTCTGGCATGGCAGGCTCTGATAGGTCTAGAATAACCAGGAATCATGCGATTGGGTCTGATTGGTCCCTGGGGAGTGTGCATGTGATGGAGGATCAATGATTAGCTGCACTGGGGGGGGGGGAGTCTGTGTGTTTGAAATGTGATCTGCACATTGAGTACATGTGTACACAAGAAGGGGTTTGGTGTGTAACTGTGTACTGTCAGATACAGTACCAACTGCTATAGTTGCAAATAGACACGGAATGAATCTGGATGCCCTCTGCGTGCATAATTGCTTATTTGTAACATTGACAGCACATTAGTATTTTTATAATAATCCATTTCTGATTTATGGGTTGATCTGATAGTTACACCGTTTTAAACTACATAAATAAAAATGCTTAGCTTTCGAAGTTTTTGAGTTTATCAACTTTGACTGTTCTGCAGACTTTCTGATCTCTTCAAAATAGGAATTATTTTCTGAACCTCCCATCAAGTTTTGCGGAGTTTACTCGTTACTGCTCGGGCAATTGACGGGGGATTACAGGGTCACAGGAGGAAAAGAAAGACAGACAAATTAAATTAACTACATTGCAAATCTGTACAAAAGTAAAGGTCATTGTGTCAGAATTAAGCAAGCTAGGTAACAATCCAGACAGCTACATTCTAAAAAAGAAAGGCAAAATGGGAGAATTTCCGCACCACGTTTTCTAATGCAGCAGGAATATCCTTCGTTGATCGGTGTGTGAATGTCAGGTTCTTACGTCACAATGTCAACTTAGTCCTTTCGCCAATCCATCAAAGGAAAAGTTCAGTCTCTCCTGGAATTATATCTATTAATACACATTTTCTAAGGAGAAGAGGCTTTCAAAAATATTTTCATGTAACTTGATCACCTTTAAATTCGTCAAGCAGGGGTTGAATTCGAATGGATCGAATGACTTTGGGCTTAACACAAGCTGATGACGTCATGCCGATAGTTAAACTTTGTTGAAAGCACACTATTTTTCATGCAAAATTAAAAAAGATTATCTAAGAAATGGACAGCCACACATTTCAATTAATGGGCACACAGTCGTCAACTTGTTTACACTATCTCACATACAAACGTAATATTTCACATACTTGACACCTACAAGCTTACATGTTTGGTGTAAATCAGTAGCGCATCCAGAATTCCCAGACGGGGGCACCAATGATAAATATGGCAATGCCAATGTACTAATTTACTAACTCCACTAGTGTAAATAGATCTAAACCGAATGATACCGAGTGCAATTAGTGTTTCGCAGTTGAACTATTTTCAATAGACGAATCAACAGTCTTTGCGAGACCCGCAAGATTAGGGGTTCGTTACAATGCTCGTCTATGGGAGATCTTCATATTTTTCTATTTATTTGGCAACATATTATCGGCACATATATTGATATGTTTTGATTAAATCATTATTTTCTATCACCAAAACTCTTCTCAATTTTAAGTATGTTTCAAAATACATTTTATACTCTACACTGAGTATTATAATTATTACAGAAAGAATTATGTGTTAATATTTTAGACATGAAATTACATGTAAATGATGGAAATATACAAAGATATGTAAGCTATCTGTATTAATGATAATGTAACAGGGGGGTATATATGTGTATTTGTGAACTTAGTGAAAATTGAGAAGAGTTTTGATGAGAAAAAATAATGATTTGAGCAAAGGATATCAATATATGTGCCAATATTATTCACCGGGTGGTCTATATCACTCATTTGAGGTTCTGATTGGTAGAAATCAATCACATGACTGGTCAATAATACAGTATATTGACCAGGGTAAAGTGTTATGGACCAGGATATTGTTTACATTAGAATGAATAATATAACAAATATTAATTGGTTTGTTATGGTCTATATGAACTAAATATTGACCATCAACCTGATATGGACCATCTCTATTGCTCAGTCCATATCAGGTCTTGGTCAATATTTGTTCATATAGACCTACAAACAAATTAATATTTGCTAAATATTCACATGAGTAAATTTGGTTTTGCCACCGGAGTGGAAATGGTTGGTTGCAGGATTCACTTTTACATTGTACATTTTCTACGACAAAATATCTCTTAAAAAAATATTTCACTGAACGTTTCATCCAAATCGCAAATACGGTGACAAAAATTACCACATATCCGCCATAAGACCTGTTCACACCAAATGACTCCATCACTGTCACCAGAATGTTAAACGAAGGTCTGTTTGCTCTTTTTGATGGGCAGCTTGATGGGCAGAATGTCTCGCATGCTGATGTTACCTGCCAACATAATGATTTGATGGACCCTTATGGTCAAATCGTAGGTTCCTCAGAGGTACATGATAAGTTACGTTCCTTCTAACTGATTGAAATGATATCTTTGGTGGTTCGTTAGAGTCGCCTTAGTGTTTGATTGACAGTTTTTGCCCCGACATTTTGGACCCATGGTGGGGACCTACAAAGGCCTTTTTGTCACTTAGAGACTGTACATGGAATGACGGTTCTATTTGCAGGTGGTGGGGACACCTAACCACTATATGTTGTAATCAAACTTTTTGTTGGCACAGATGGTGGGGACCCTAAAACCTGGTATACAATACATTTCGCTCCCCTTCACTCCCCCTTTGCTCCCCTTTGCCTTCCAGGGAGCAAAGGGAGCGAACGAGCCACCTAGTGAAACTTTTCACAACCTAATATTTTAAAAAAAGTTTTACTCCTATTCTGTTCTCTTTCTCTATTCCTTCAGAAATCAGATTTGCTTTGCTGTAAATGACATCCCTCATACCAACCTGATATATCTACTTTCTCGTCACTTCGTCTGAGGAGCAGGCCAAGTATGAAGAAGAATTGCCTAACAGTTAAAAAGTTAAAAGTTAAAAGGTCATCTTTGACCCTTTAATATTGAACATTCTCGTCCAAACACCTTTTATCTCCTTCCTTTTCCTTGAAACAATCACAATTTTGCCATTGCAAATGGCAGCTCCCATACAAACCCGGTATATTTCCGTATTCGTCATTTCCTTTGTGAAGCAGGTCAAGTAGATCTATGAAGGGTTTGTGATGCACAACCAACGGGAAGATGTGATACATATATTACGCTGTTGCAAATGACAACGTCTTGTCATTTCCCATCAGGAGTAAGTGAAATGTGATCCTGTGTTATTTTTACTGTGTTATTTTTACTTAAGGATATGAAGAAATGTTTTACCCGTTGCCTCTGTTTGATTCAAACAGTCGTATTTGTGTATTGCCCATATTTGACACTTCCTGTGAAGATCAAGTTTGAGTGTTAAGAAAATGGTACCGCATGACCTTAGAGTTACTGTGTCACTTAGGTTTAAAGAGCGTTAAAATGTTTTACGTTTTTTAACATTAACATTACGTTTTCTCGTCTGTCCTTTTCAATCCCTTTTGGGCATTGCAAAGACGGTCCCCTATCTGAAACCAGTACATTTCCCTGCTCGTCATCTCCTGTCAGGAAAAACAGTGTAAAGTTTCTCTCAGCTGAACAGAAATAAATAATCCTCACCACCATATTTTGTTTTTCAAAGAAATCATTAGTTTGCCTATTAAATTAAATAAGCACATTACACAGCTGATATCTTCCCCTCTAACATCACTAACGTCATGAAAAAAATGATAGCAGACAAAGGTTATTGGATCTCTGGATTTTGCATAAATGGAAACACAAATGTCCTATTTGGGCATTAACATGATGGCAATATATTTTCTACGTTACACCCTTTTTCTTAGTCCCATGTCTGTAAAAGTTCCATTAAGCATGCATGGGAGTATTTTGCAAATTGCTTATTTTTTTGGCATCATTGATGCAAACACTGTTGCTCGAACCCAAAGGGTACGTCATTTCAGAAAGCATTATTGTTAAAAGATTTGTTTTGGAGATTTTCTTCTTAAAAAGAAAGCTGTTATTGCTCTATTTCACAGGACATTATCAAGTTCAAAGGGGCTGATACAGAGTGTAGTGGGCGAACACAGACAAAGAACAATATAATTCTTTTCAAACATGTAATTTTAAGAAAATGGTGTAAGTGTTCTTTGTGCTCTCTGGCAGTCATTCTTATGGCACTTGTGGCACTAGCGGATCCAGGGGAGCAGGGGACTAGGCCTCCTGACCTCCCAGATTTGGAGGCCCCAGCATACAATTTAAGAGTAAGCAATAAATTTTAGGGTTCTAACTTTATATTATTTCAAAAATATTCCTAGCATCTTTTCACTTTGCATAAATAGCACTTTCACATTCTTCTAGACTCACTCAACTCATCATTCTGTCTTCTTATGTGCATACCTCTACATATACTAACTCTAATCATAACCTAACTTATCTGTAAAGACTGAGGTAAAGTATTTTTTCATACATTATTACACAAAAAATTTTGAGAATTAATAAATTTTGTATGTAAAATTGTTTGGAAACTTCAGAAAAAACTTGTCAGGAGGGTAGGAAGATACATATTTTGAAGTTAATAATGCAATAGTTTCTGGGGCCCCAAGTGGACCCAGACCACTGGTTTACAAACTAATGCATCTGGAAGCCTAACCAAAAGCACTAATTTGTCAAAATAGCCAGAATTTTTTATATTGAAATATATTTTGTGTAGTGTACCTGCATAAATACAAGTTTAAATTTTTGAAGAAAAAGTACTAGGTAAAATGGGAGAATGCACATTTGACACTTCAAAATGCAACAGCTTCTGGGGCCCTCTCCCAGACCCCAGACCCCTGGCTTACAAACTACTGTATATGCAATTAAACCAAAAGAACAAATAATGTCCCTCATTTTCTCATATTAGGAAAAGGTATATTGCATTTGTTAAAATAGCCAGAATCTTTCATATTGAAATAGAAAGACACACAAATGTAAATTAAAGAATTGAAGAAAAAGTACCAGGGAAAGTGGGAGAATGCATCTTTGGCAGTTAAAAATGCAAGAGCTTCCAGGGCCCACGCAAACTACATTGATTGCCATCACTTACCTGACCCCGCTGCACAACATTGGCAAAATCTTGCAAAAAAAATTCTGGGTCCCCTGACCAAATTCTGGATCTGCTACTGGAAGGACTGTCAGGGGTGGAATGCCAATCTATTATTTTACCAATGTTTCCCAGAAAACTGCATGAAAATTAAGAGACTTTGGCCCAGAGAAGGACACACATCCCCCGTCCCCTATATCCGCCAATAGTTGACGCTGGCAGGCTGGTTTGGCGGTCTTTGTTGGATTTGAAAATTGGTGACCTGAGACAACCGCGAACCTTTCAACTGAGAGCCTTTACGTAGCAGAGTCCATTGAAAGTGATCAGTGTTGATACTAATTAATCATTCTTGTGATTTCCCCATTTGCTGAGACTTTGTGAAGGTTGTTGCTCAATTCTTAACAACTTTAACCTCAAGCATTTCTTTTACATTTTATGTCAGAAGTAAAATCTGCCAGCAAGTATAAATGAATTACATTGCATTTTCAGGTAGCTTTTCTTTTCAAATTTCATAACATACATTTTTGATTTGGTACATAATTTTCAAGGTTTCACAAAATGTTCTTGTTTATTTACTTTTTACTTTTGTTCTTCTTTTTTGCTGGCTTATGTTGAGTCAGCTTGTCAACTGAATGGTCGGATCATTGGGGAATGTTTAAAGCAGTTTTAGGTGGATTGTGATCTGTTTATCTGAGGCATCTTGACATCACTTGTGTGGGGATACGCAACGTTAAAATCGGCGGCATCATATTTGGTGTTTGCTCCAAACTTTTTGGAATTTTTAGCAAAATATTATTTTATAAAAATAAAAAAAAATGTCTATTTACAACAGAGATATGCAAACAAAATTGGTGGCTACTAACATTGGGTCAGTCTTAAACTTAAACATTTTGTTGTCATCTTGGATGTCAGCCATTACCAGAATTTGCAGTTCAACATAGAGACCTGTAGCCAAAAAACAAATACTTCTAAGTTTGGTTCAACCTTCATCTTGAATGTGTAGTTGGCCACGTTGGATGGCAGCTAGTATTAGTAAAAGCTATGAAAATTGTTGCCCTGCATTTGAAAAATTGTGATGGCTGGCAACCAAAAAGCTTGCCTTGAAAGTGTTCCAATAAGTCGACAAAGTGTTATTCTTCACTCTTTGATATCTATAATGATTTAAACTTTATCTGGCTCTGTAATTAATCATTTCCATTCGTACCATTCCCATTCGTGATCTTCATCTCCATAAAAGTTTGTGTAATACAAATCCTCTAATTCTTTCCCGGGGCATCCTGCCAGGGTATTTCCCCTGAGGTCTAGGTACATCAATGATATACATTTGGACAGGGCAGAAAGCAGTGCACAAGTAACAGATGGATCTACATCCAAACAAGGCGCGATAAACATGATGACATTGCACTCATTGGAGACTGGGGGGAAATATTTCGGGTCCTCCCGCTCTGTCGTTGCGAAAAAAATCCACTTCTTCTTTCGATCAGTTTTCCGTATGAGGTTTTCTGTAAATTCTTCCAATTCTTCTTCAGAGAACTGACTTGTTTTCATCTTGGTAAACATATTTACATTGAGTAGCTTAAGGATTACAATGTCGTCTGGAAGAGACAGTTCAGAAGTATGAAGATCATTCATGAGGATATCACGAGAAGTCCAATTGTAATAAACTCCAGTGAACCTAATAAATCCTTTCTCCACTCGTTTTCCGTAAGCTTTTAGGACGATGTATAATTTGCTTGGGAATTTTATTATCGTATTGTCGTTAATATTAAACCAGTGGATAAATTTGTTGTGAAGAGCATGGTCGGGCAGTGGTACTTTTGATGCCTCATACAACGACTCCAAAATTATGCGATAAGAGAGTACGTGGTGTTTATTGAATTCCTGTATGCGATGTACATCCAGGGCTGAATCTATGAACATCATGTACAGATAGTCAGCAAAGGGTTTGCAGTTTGACATTGTACCGCATGTAAATCTCACTACTTCATTGTGACGTATCACTTCATTCCAAGTGGGAAAGAAGTGTTTCATTTCTTCCTACAATAGAATTTTCCAGTAGTTTACAACTTTATTTCCCTGAGGAAAGTTGAGACTTCCCAGTACGGAATCACGCCAATGATGAAACAGTTTATAGGCAGATAATCAATCACATTTTAAGTATTGATGGGAAGAGAAAGCAAAAACACGACGGAATGAGACCTTAGACTGAGATTGAGATTCGGTATTCTTGGATTCTTGGCACCATGGAGCGAGTGTCTCTGACAGGATTTCGCCATGTGGTGAGTTCACTTAGGACACTCAGGAATATCTGCCAAGAGTAGTTCTATGTTTAGAGTTGTTTTTTGGAGTAGTGATTTTATGCTTCATGTTGACATTGAGACTCTGGTTTCTATGGTCCCAATTATCCTATTGTAACAGGTTGAATTAAGATAGTCACGAGCATGAGGAGTTGGAGGTGTACTATATGCATATTTGGCTTCCAATGGCCAAGATAATGTCAATCCTCCACCGGCCTACTCCCACCTTGCTTCCTTGTAGTGCACATGCACTGATCATGTAATAATCATGTGCTAAACTGTTTAACTCCCCACTGGTCATCCAATCAACATCATCATGTCACATGCACCCTCCCCAGTAGCCAATCAGTAAATCATGTGATGTGTTCAACCAATCACCATCTGACATTTAAGACTGTATTCTTGTACAACTCCCACCTTGCCTAAATAGTGAACAGCAGGAACTTCTCAGGTATTTTGGAGGAGCTAAGTAAACTCCCCACTCAGGATCTTCTAAATTACATGTTCTGGCTATTTGTGCCACTTTTAGATGTTTTTCCAACACTTTCAGATCCTGAGGAGTCAGTAGAGCCAGGCCAACTCCCCATGCACAACCTGTTACTTAAATCTATTTCTAAGGAATCTGTAGGAATTATGCAAGTAAATGTGAGGAGTCAGACTGAATTCCTTGATGTAATGCATTTGAATACTTGTGCTTATAAATGTTCTTGTTTTGCAGAGTTTCTTAGCTTGTGTAAGCTTGTGTAAACTTGTGTCCACTGTGTACCCTCTGTGTGTCAATGTGTTAGCTGCTTTGTAACTGTGTAACAGTAACAGACTTTAGCTCAACTCCCACTTGTGAAATAATGGCAGACACTGCATTTGTGCATTTCTTGGACATTATAGAAGCCTGTCGGGGCATCAATGTCAACTTCCCATGGTCTATTCATGTCAACCAGTCCCAGGAAAAATCAATAATCTGTACTGAAGCTGAGTGTTTGTATTCTTCACAGACCGAGTGTCTCAGTGGGGACACTCTAAAACCCAACTGCAAAGGTACTGTAGCTAATCAGCTCCCCACACATCACCAACCACCCACCCAACATTACAGCCTGCAACACCCATGGATGACTGCTGTCACCACCTGAGATTGAATAGCTCTTGCTGTCACTGCTAGCCAGGTACAGCTCATTTGTGACTGGTATTGAGCCATAGTAATAATCGGTAGTGAAAACCATAGTAGGTGACACTATTTTTACCATAGAAGGCATGCAACAATGTAAGCAAGCCAATATAAATGGTATTATTTGGTCACATGCTCAGAAATCATGATATTACGCAATGAGGCAACAACATTCTTCATGATTTCTTCCGTGGGGGATAAAAAAATTCACAGAACATACCGTGATGTCTGAAGAGGATTCCAGAATTTGGTTGATATAAAGTGCAGCTGCATAATCCTGTAGTAGTTTATGAGAGAACGAAACATAGGCAGGTAGTTCTCGTACGGAGGCTTCAGTGATGCCAATCTCGTTCAGCAAACCCAATTTCATGATATCAGGTTCCTCCCTCTCTAGTTCCTCCTGTACATAGTGAAATTTTGATAAAATTTGGACGACAGAAAATAAATAAAACAGACAAGTATTTAAACTTCATTTTGGAAAGTATCGTAACAACACCAACCTTATTTAATAGCAACTGCTTGGAGTCCAACTGAAGTGATTGCCATGATGCTTTTCCAAGTACAAAAAGCATTGGGTGCAATTTTTCAATGGCATCAGATTTTAATCCAAAGTTATGCTCTTTTAAGGTTGATCTATCTATTGACAGGTCAAATATACTTCCCATTGTTTCAGTTTTTGATTTGGGCAAAGTATGTTTCTCATAAAAGAGACCTGATATCATTAGTAAATAAATGGGGACTCTTAGAAGGTCATCGATACATGTGTTGTTTGCCTGCTGCAACATGCTTTCACTTAATTTGTCACTTTCCAAATACAGAGCACTATACTTTTGTACATTTTCAGTACGGAATCCTTCAATTGTAACCTCACCATCCATTTTGGCTTTTGCTTCCATGCTCATATATCCTGGTCTGGCAGTTAATACAAGTAAGCAGTTCCCAATTGTCTTATCTATGGCTCTGTCAATTTCTCTATTGGTCCCCACTCTGTATTCATCTAAGCCATCCATCAGAAGTAAAACCTTACATTTAGTTTTCCCTAGTATTATCTTTGAGATGACTTGTACAGAAAATTCATCAAGTTTGTCATGTTGGGACCGTATGACTTCAACAAGAGGAATATCTTTGTCTACATATCTGAGTTGAATCAGAAACACCAAGTCAAATTTAGAAAGTGCTGCATCTTGTGATGAATCTGTGGAAAAAGATTAACAAAAGGTAATTCACTGGTTGTTGCTTTGGGTTATCCATCCACAGGCACATTCACAACCATTTGATCTAACACTCTTACCATGGTTGTCTGTCCAGTTCAGAGCTATGGATGCCATGGAAGAGGTTTTTCCAATACCTGCCTCACCTATAAGGGAAATAGCAATTCTGTTACATTATTACAATTTAATTACACAGTGAAGAATCTCAATTCTGGTGTGCTGGGACATATGATTTCATAGCTGTGTTTGAGTTCTGAGCATTGAAATCAAATTGACCGTATTCTGAATAATAATATTAGACTGAAGTGCCAGCTTGGAATGCACTCTTTCAGTAAATTGACTGTATTCTCTAAGTAACCCAGGGGCTGGCCAACTGGAATACAGTCAGACTGCATTCTATGGCTCAAATAGAAGCTTGAAACTCAAACAGAAACTTAGGTAATGTACTCCTAGAAGATTTTCAGTACACAGTACCCTCGATGAGAATATTGATTGGCTTCATTCCTGCCTCAGGAACCTTCAGTATATCGTAGATGTTTTCCATGTCTTGTTTGGTACTTCTCAGAGCTTGGTTAACTTGACGGGACCATTTCAAATCCACATAGAAATTTCGTAGTGGAAATTTTCTTGCTTTGTGTCGAGGTATCCAGTCATGAGACAAGCTGTTCCGCCATTGTCGATCCAGGGACTGTTTCGTCAGCTTTTGCAGCTCAGTAACTCCATTGCATGTATATTCTGCATAATCAATTGGAATATAAAATATGTGTACTGAAAAAAAATGCAGAGTGATGAACCATTTAAGAATTTCAATGTAAATACTTTCATGAAAGACGTTTTTTTCTCTTGAAACCCTACATTTCAAGTGAAACTTGCATAACCATCCACAAGCAAAAGGATGTAAGTTTATAAGATCCATACCAAGTTGATAGTATGCTGTTGCTACGGCAACTAGTACAACTAGAGTTATAACTGCAGTACATCTCATCCCCCTTTTCTGCACTGAAATATACAATGCACACAGTTGGTTTGTCCAGTCACGTAAAAGTCACTCTAAATGAAAAGGGACAAATCCATTCCTGTGAATAAAATTATTATTTTCAGTTTCATGATAAGAAAATTGCGAAAAAATCTCCCCGCTAGATGCTGTTTCTTGGGGAGGAACACAGCTCCAAACATTTCCCTAGTAACCGACCCAGTTGAACCTGAAGTTGTCCGCCACCAAGACACTGGGTCAACATACATCAACAAAGCCTTCTAAGATTACCTTTGGCTGAGAACCAAATTGATTTTTACCTGGCTTGTCATTGTCGTTTTCTGTTGTGACCTCTCTTTCTTTCATTTTCTTTCTCATTCGATTGTTATTCTGCCGTTTCGTAGATGTGTTGATCTGATGCAGGGAGGGAATTACTGAATGCTCAACAATCTTTCCAATCTTGTGCCAAACTTGACCTGTTATGTAATCCTCTTCTTGCCACAAGAGTAGCTTTTCAGTGAATGATTTGACAGTTTCTTCGCCTTGCGAATTATTTCTCCACATCCGTAATACCTTTGAGTAAAAATTCAACATTTACAGGATTTTGCACTGCCGATATTGACCTTCGGATCTCTGGGGACCTTTTGTTGCAAAGGTCTTTAATTGTTGCCATTGTTGCCAGATTTGTCTGATTTTTTAAAAAAACCAGATTGATTGCTCCCATGTGGATTACAGCAATTGAAAATTTTCATATTTTTTTGTTATTACTAATTTTCGATTAGTCTCAGGGATCTCCTTTTGTGTAAACTCATACTTATTTTAAGCCACATTCTTCTAAAATATTTTATTTACCTCGTAGTTTCTTCTTTGAGCCTTTGAGTTGTTCTCCTCTATGTTGTCATACTCTTCATCACTGAGACCCAAGGGACCTGTAGCAAACTGCTTCCTCATTGGACCAATCACAAAGTGCGATACATGACTCAACAGTTTGTCTGTGACGGGGTCACTTCCGGTTATAGGAGTGTTCACTCGCCTCTTCATTGCCGTTGGTAGGTTGGTGTTGGCAAGATCAACAATCGCTCCAATATTCTCCCAAACCCCTGCAGTAACATATCCATCTTTGTGCCACAAAACCAACTTGTCAATGAACGTTTGAACAGTTTCATCACGAAATTTATTTCTCCACACTCGTAAAACCTTGAGGTCAAAAGAAATTAATTACAAGGTTGGTTATTCTTTGCTAAATACAACCTTATGTGTTTTTATCTGGCGTTTATTTTTATAAGACTTCAACTGGCTGGAAATGAACTTATCACTATACAAGTGAACAGAAAGATTGTTTAACCCAAATCTTCCCCTTCTCTTTCAAATGAAATTTTAGAGTTTGTTTACAAAGTAGACATACACTCATACTTGATTATTGTATTTTATTTGTTAACTTTACACTCAAATCCATTCCACCATGCACAGAGCGACAAAAGCTTTACATTAGTGCATAATTCTGTGAACAAGATAACTTTTAATTTTAAGATCATTTTCACTGCGCACATTTTACCTCACGGTTTATTCTTTCCGCTGAGTTGTTCTCCTCTTCTATGTTGTCATACTGTTCATCTCTGAGACCCAGGGGACCCGTAGCAAATTGCTTCCTCACTGGACCAATCACAAAGTGCGATACATGAGTCAGCAGTCTGTCTGTGATGGAATCATTTCCTGTTAGAGGAGTTCCATTTCCAGTGCTCACCATCATTCCAAACGTTCCAGTTCTGCACAAAAGATTGGCACACTGGTATTTTGAGAAAAGTTAAACAAACACAGACCTTATCAGTGTCTGATCCGGGGGGGGGGTGCACACTGCCTCCTAAAATTCTTAATGTTCATGGTGTTTTTGCAAAGAAACGTTAGTCAAATAATTATTTTATGATATCTCATTGCCGTAGAATCATGAGAAAACTCAAAACCACCATGCAAAGAATGACAAATGCTTGACATTTGCACCAACATTGCAGAATTCTGTGAACGAGATAACTTTTAAGATGTTCATTCAGACATACCTGTGGTATTTACAGAATATTCCGATTCATAAACCACCTTTTCGGTAACCAAACACGTGTGTGAAAGCAAATGTCGGCCTTCCCATTAAATATGAGCTCGTTGCTCGTTGAGCGTAAAATTGAATAAGCAAATGTGCCAAAAACTGGGACAGTTGAGGGTAACCCAGTTGGTTTGTGATGGTTGTGAGAAGATTTATCAGTTGTTACAGTTAATTAATCCCTTTCACGCCATAGTCACGTATATCTGTCCGTGTGCATAGCACACCAGAGCATCTGAGCAGCTTGTGCAACTGAGCAGCTTGCGTTCAACATAAACAAACTTTATGCATGATCTTGGTAAAGTATAAGCTAATTTTAGACACATTATTGTCACCAACTATTGCTTTGGGGAGTATTCTAAGTACCAGTCTAAACTTAGCTCCTCACAGTCAGCAGTTAGAGCAAGAGTCTTTGCATCTCAGGGGCGACAAGCAGTTGTTCATGGGTGTTAGTTTGTGCACTGGACCTAGTTCTGAAAAAGGAGCTGTAGTCTGTATTGCTGGGCAGGGAGTTAAAGTTGTCGGAGCTCAGGGGAGCTTTAGTACCTTTGCAGATGAAGAATTCAAACACTCAGCTTAAGTACAGTCTTTATTGTTGCTCCTAAGACTGGTTGAAAAATGCAATTGCAACAGGAAACAGTTAGCCAATAAGCTCCAGGGAGCTAATGCTTATGGTGTAGTAGGCCTCCATTAAGTCAAATGAATGCATAATTACAGCTTCTGCTGTTGTTCACAGATGAGGCTTGAAGTTTACACACAGAAATACTGGAACACTGTAGCAGGGGGCTACACTCAGAAAACACTATTGTACACTACTGGAAAGGGAACTACACATACATACTGGTGTAGACATGGAAGACTTTAAGGCACACTTGCGGAACACTGAGGACACATCTAAGAAACTCTGCAATACAAGAACAATTATAAATACAAGCTTATAATTCAATATTACAAGTAAACACACTTAGCTCCTTACATTTACTTATACAATTCTTGCATGCATCTTAGAATGATATTTAAGTAGTTTTAAGTAACAGGTTGTGTAGAGGGGAGCTAGTTGATTCCTCCTGCTTCTGAGATCTGCAAAGTATCTATCTGAAATGGCTCAAACAGCCCAAACATGCAATTTGGCAGATTCAGAGCAGGGAGCCAGGTCAGCTCATCTCAATACCTGAGAAGTTCCTGCTGTTAGCTATGTTGGCACTTAACAGTCTGATGTTTTTTCTAGAGGTCCTATTTTCATAGGGTGCACACCTCCCTTTTATACCCACCACCTAACTACCAGTATATCAATGCCACTACACAAAGTAGTCCCAAGGTCACTGGGGGGAGGTACACAAAGGAGTGGAGCTATTTAGGGCAGATTGTGGTTATTACATGTAGAAGGGCACACTGTCTTAGATTGACACTAGTCTCATCTCATTCTGATCAGTAGCTATTTATGTAGACCTGTGGGGAGCTGACTAGGAATACACTCTTATATGTCATCCGGGGAATCATGCGATTGACCTGATTGGCTACAAGGGATGTGCATGCAATGCAGGGACTCTAATTGGCAAGGGCTTGGGGAGCTGTGCATGATCAACTCATGATAGATGCATGCCATCTGTGAGGAGTTAAGGGAAATGAACTGCTCCACATTGAGGTACATTTTAATCACATCTGGTGCATAAGCACATGGTTTGCACCTTAGCTCCTTGCAATCATTTGTAGATCTACTTCAACCTGCTACAATATTTTCAGTCCTCTCACCAGCCTTACAACTACTTTCTTCACTTTAGCAAAAGTGGACATGGCACCTCAAACAGGTTTTAGATCTAGATCTACTTGCTGCAGATTAGATCTAGACCTATGGCTGTGGCTTAGATCTAGACCTACTGGCTACAGATTAGATCTAGACTTGTGGCCATGGCTTAGATGTAGATCTACTGGCAGTAGATTAGATCTAGACCTGCAGCCATGGCTGAAATCTAGATCTACTGGCTGCAGATTAGATCTAGACCTGTGGCCACAGCTTAGATCTAGATGATCTGGACCTGTAGCCACACCTTCTAGATCTACTGGCCACATATTAGATCCAGATCTATGGCTGTGGCTAGGATCTAGATGTACTGGCAACAAATTAGATCTAGACTTGTGGCTGTGGCTTAGATCTAGATCTACTGGCTGTGGCCTAGATCTAGACCTGTTTCCATAGCTTAGATCTAGACACACTGGGCAATGATTAGATCTAGACCTGTGGTTGTGGCTTAGATCTATGGTCAAAGCAAATGAAAGAATACATTTGCAATTTTGGGGCATATATGGCAATGCAGATATTCCTGCTAATGGCCCTACAGGTCAAAGTAGATGTAAACAGATATATCTGTTATTGGCATAGTACTAGGTATAGTAGAATGAAATGGTGACAGGAAAGGGTTAATCATTTCAACCATCATGGATGTATGTCCGTCAATTTTGAGTTTCAATTTAAGGGACATCATCAGTTGTGCAGTGGACACATCAGTCTGAGTAAAATACTGTAGATGTAATGGAGTAATACATTAGAGAGATCATAAACATTTTCTATTTTAACATTCTTTAAATAATCAAGAATATTTGTTCCTCTTAAAATGAATAAATGTGGAAAATGCGACGGTCCAGAAAGTACCTATGTAGCCGTTGACTACACATCCAGTAGGATGGGTAGCCAATAGCTATAAACGTTAATCGGAGCCAATCAAGGTTAAGGAATCCCGAGTACTTAATCTGGCATTCTAGGCACATTCAGAGAGTTGGTCAGACTCACACTGTCTCAGCCGTAACTGGGACCACCGCCGTACTGCATATACCCAAATAGACCTCGCAAAAAGTAATATTTTAATATTCCAGAAAGTACATTTTTACATGTATTAAAAGTGGGAGAATGTATATAATAACACCAAATACCTCAAAGGTTCTGGGGTCCGAAGTTTGGCCCCAGACACCCTCACCCCCCCCCCCCAATATAATGGCTCACTGGTATTGATTAACTTAGATTGATCAACATGTTAAAATAAACATTTTATGATTGATTATGTGAACAAATATCTTTCTATCATCTTACATTGGTGGATCCCGTATGTGGCTCCATGGACGCGCTCCAACAATCCAAAGGGGCGGATACAGAATTGCCCAGACGGATAATCCCTAACGGAGCGTCAAACTATTATTTGGGGTTTTTTTCCTCAAAACTGCATATTGCCCCTCCTCCTTGGATTCATCACTGATTTCCTCGCGGTCGAATGTCTTGGTTTTTAGCAGGATTCAGAGAAGAAATTGGACAAAGAATGATTTGGTGGCACCACCTGGAGGAATGGCTTTCCATAAAGAAGGAATCAAAGTAAGGGTTCTTAATGTGAAATCGAGTTATTTACGATATCAGATTTTTACACTTCAAGCCAGAATCTACATCAAGTGGTTTTAAAAAGTTTCAGCAAAAATGAAGTTGCCTCCAGTAGGAATTGAGCCTATAACACTGACCTTATGCGTATCAAATTACAATTTCACTTTTTGAATCATTTCTAAAATCATCAAACCATGTCTGAAGTACGCTCATGACTTAAAAAGTAAAATTTCTTGGTTAATAATTAAGAATTGGCATTTCTTTTGAGCTGAAATCGGTGTAGTAGTTCATATAATCAGACAAATCTCGCCCAATAAGCTAAGAAAATCACAAATAATTTTCAGTAGGTTCCCTGTATAAATGGCCAGCGACCCCTTGAGAGTGGATTCCCTCAGCCCTTCAACTGAATTGAATACTATTTCAAAATATTTTGAACAGTCTGTCAACAAAAACAACTGATACAAAGAATTATTCCTGTAACATTAAATTTGCTGACCTATTTTCAACGATTCGAAAAAAAAGCTTCGGAAAAAAACTAAACTAAATCATTAACAATAACAACTCGTTATTCAGATACTTGAATTCTAGGAATATTTACACGATATGAAAATACACAAACATTCAGCAAAACAAGTCTAATTGCCAACAAATATAATCTGTCAAAACTCTTTCAAACTTTTGTTTTAAATTATTCCCCTGCCACGTCTCGCCAAACATGATATAAGAGCCAATTAAACCCATACGAATCCATAGTTTCAAGTTTACTTGAAATTATCTATAACATTGAAATACTGGTAAACTTTGGTGCCAATGAAGTCAGTTCAGGAGCACTCCAACATATTTAGTTACTCCTGTAGCTAATGGATTTAAATTTTTTAATTTATTGTGGTCCAAAATCCAATTTACTGTTTGTGTCCTGGCAAAGATGTTTTCGCTCTTCTACCATTCTTCATTTTGTTTCAGTGTCAACAATAATATCATCGACATCGAGGTCGTCATAAAAACCCTGCAAAAATTCTTCTTCCATCCACTCACCTTTTTCTTCTGGGCCAAGGTCAATTTCCAGATTGGTATTCAAACATTTGTATTGACATCGTTGTTTGAATGAGGTTGAAAGGCTGTTCAAACTGACATTGACATTTAGCTCCCCATAGTGGTGATTTATACAAGCATCAGTGAACTCCTCTAGTTCTCCTTCCATTCTACCAAGATAGTTTGCACCAATGTCTAATTTTATTAATTGGGGTATCTTTACATCCTTGATCAACTTTGTAAAGTGCATCAAGTCTTCTTGACTTAACTTTGTATCACTGACAAACATTTCTTCCAGGAAATTGAATTTCTAATGTGGCTCACTCAACAGACTTGGCAAACACCCTGTTAGTGTATTTCCAGCAACCCATAATTTTGTCATCTCTTCACAGCATCCTATACTTTTGAGAAGTATTCCAGATACTATCCGTGGTAAGGCACAGTTCTTTGAGAGCTAGTTGTGATCCCCATGCCTGAATACTCTTAACTAGATGTTGCCCTAGGCTGCAAATTGTATTGTTTGAAAACTCCAAATGAGTGATCTGTCTGCATGATGATAATTTAACAAAATTTGGTTCTCAGGCCTCTTTAAAAATTTTGCAATCATTGAGGATAAGTTCCTTTGGTAAAAACCATTTTTTGCACAGTTGTAAAAGCCCTGCCAGGTACCTTCCATTGGAACCAAGAATGGTTCCTGTGAGATCCAACACACTTAGTGTAGGGGATAGTAGGGGATAGTGACAATAAGGGCAGAACAAATCTGCAAACATTTGACCCCATTTCACATTCCTTTAGTTTCACAATTTTCAGATAAAATACCTGTGTAGATTCTTTAATGCATTCCACCATGCTCTTTGAAACCACTTCATTTGATATGTTGATTTCTTTTTCACTTCTCTGATTTTTCTGCCAACATTTGTCACATTAGACTTTGGTTCTCAATAGTGTTTTGCAGTTATATTTACTGGATTAAAGTTGAGTTTGACATTAGTGTCTTTGTAGCAGGTCCACAAAGTCATCTTCAGTTCGTCACTTATGTTGCAAAACATTAATTGCACTTCAAGGTGTCTGTCACCAATATTTACACTATTTTGGTTTGTGTAGGAAAACTCAACCCCAGTCAGAATTGAGTGTCCACCAGGTCAGTGAGGAGAGCAAGAGTTGTTTAATCTCAGGGAGTGACAGCGGTTGTTCA
>JBCAUG010126567.1:0-21083 GCA_038406175.1 Haplosyllis leylae | reverse complement strand
CCCATTCCTCCGGAATGCGGGCGGTAATAATTACTGGTATGACGAAGAAAATCACCTTGTAAAGTAAAAGTTAAATAAATGACGTGGATTATGTGTCTGTAAAAGTTGAATTTATGGCTTAAAGGAAGGCAGATCAGAACTGATTTTGATCCCTAATGTTGCGAGCTGATTGATTTTATTAGCAGTTAGGCCTTGATCTGTGTTAATGACATTTCTGTAGGTGTGCTGTGGGCTTGTGTGAAAAGATTTAATGAAATAAGACTGAGACATTGCGAACAAAAAAAGCCTCGCAGCTGAGCCATTACGGTTTTCATTAGTTGATTGGCATTGCAAGCTCATAGTCCATGCACTTATGAGTGCTTCTCTTCAATTCATACAGGCTGTTTAATCTTTTAAGCAAAGAACAAACAAATGCTTTAATTAGTATGTGTGGACTATGATCATTATATTAAAAAGCCTTTTCTCTTTGATTTGTTCTTCCTGTGTGCTATTTCGTTATTAGTCTGGAGATTTGCTTACTGCCCAAGCCGGTTTGGTCTCTGTGTGCTGATTGTGCCCGAGACTTAAAAAGTATGTTCCCTTCAAAGCCAGTAAACAATGACGGGAAATAAATTAACGCCTTTGTGATCAGAAAATTAGAGAAAAACACAGGGCCACACGTAGCAAAAGCTCATTTGCTAATTCTAAAGACAAATTTTCTCTGCCTTTGAAAACAGCAAGAAAAGAAGAAAAAAGAGAATGGGGGAATTGTGATAAACATAAAACAGGTTACTTGCTTTCGAAACGCAAACGTTTTCAACACTGAAGTTGTAATTACCTGAAAGAAGAAAGGCAGAGTTGCACTCAAGGTTGCATATCCATGCATAAAGGAAAACTAAGAGAACAAGGTAACCCATACTATTGCTCTGATAGACGAGATTGCTTGGGTCACGCATGGAAAAAGTATGGGAATGCCTAATTATGCAGCAATTAGACAAGAAAGATTTGGCGCAGTCTGAATACTTGAACGTTTTTATATGGCAGGTTTATCTTTGTTCCAAAAGGGCGTATTTGAAAACTTAATGAGGGTTGTATTCGAAAATTGAGGCCACTGTTTGGTACAAGGGGGGATGGGGTGCTAAAGGTAAAAGATGCTCGAATAGGGGCCATTTTACAGCAGACAGAAGTGTTAAATATGCCCCCGTAAGAAGATAAAGGGAAAACGTCTTATATTGAAATCAACGGCAATTTTCCAGCCAACTCGGCCTGGCGGGTCAGGTCAATCATAAAATATGAAGAAGCATTATACACATTATGGTGTCACCTTACCGGACCACTGACTTTAAATGTAATGTTCATGTTTCAGGCTACTTTTTCAACGGGTGTTAAAACGTTACTCTATATTTAAACTGTAATGAATTTGACAAGTGTCTTTTAGGAACAATTTCGTTCAGAATGCGCGCATTTTTATGTGGCGTGAATTAAACAGAATGCTTGTAAATATTCTGAATGTATTCAGAAACAACTTAACCCGTAATAAAAATTCCATTTGGTAATTTGCAGGGCTCTGTCTCATAGAGACGTATCACCCACTTACCGCCATGTTAAATGACACCAAGATTTAGGGAATGAGAGAAATAGGGATCTAACCCGAAATGGTCTTGTGAGCTTGCTTTGATCAGGTCAGGACTGCACTGAAAATCAGAATGACCATTCCTGTACATAAAGTCGAAATTGCCCCCATGGGAGTCTGGATGCCAAGAATTCTGCAGTGAGTATGGGATGGGGGAGGCGAGAGGTGATGGGACTTGATTGGTAGGTAGGGAATGACGACGATATCTGTTGGACAATATCACAGACAATGCGTAATTTGTAATTCAAAACCGATGAAAATTACAGCATCATGTGTAATATGTACATGGGTGTGGAAATTGTACTCACGTCCTTCCCGTGCAAAGCTGTGTTCATAGCATCACAGATTAACAATAAGGTACACATAGACAAGTCAAGCACTGGACAATTGCTTCTGATGGCCACAGCACGTCCTCAATGGGATGGCTATAGCTGGGCCTATTGATCGGTCATCACAGTGATTTCCCGCCACATAAATGCCATCCATCGATATTTAGATTCAGTGTTGATTGCTACGACCACCGCCTCATCAAAGGCGACTAAAGGACAGTTGAGGCCAGAGCTCTTTAAAGCAGGCAGTGGAACCAACAGCCATTTAGAGCCAAACACAGAGAGTAAGAATTGAGCCGTTAGTGGTGAGCAGTGTCTTTTTTTCTTTCGTCTTTTCCGTCTTGGAACAAGAAGAGAGGAACAACCGCAGGACTATCACATTTATTTCATGCAGTGGTACATGCAGTAGACTGGCTACCTGCGTGGAACTGCCATTTACTTTACTTCTTATTATATCTATCTGGCTTGCCTGTGTCTTTGGTTCTCTCCCACAACACTCACGTCTATTTGCCGACTTGACAGACCAATGAAAGGATATAGTGCTCATATGTTAATTAGATCATGAGAGAAGCTTTGGCGTCTTATTTACTTACATTTGCGTTCAGCTAATATTGCTGTTACGATGGAGCGGCAGTGCTTGGGTCTCGTCATTTGTTGACATGAAGTTGAATGCTGCATGACCCATCGCATACGATATTATATACTTTTATGCAAATACCTGTGTGGATTTTGAATCAGCTTATGAATTGACGAAATCTCACCAAGTCACTCACCAACCATAGGAAAATTCTCGGAAGACAAACACGAAGAAGACAACCACACACCACACAGTGCTCTTCTTTGTCACATCACGTCAATACTCGGAATATCATTTTTACAATTGACTATTTTTAACCGGACTTAATTAATGGTGAAAAACATGGAATTAATTATTTGAAGATCGATATGGATTTTGTGTGGTGTTAGCTTAAGCCAGGTGGGAAACCCTTTTCATGTGATAAATTTCTCAATGTTGTTTTTTAATTAGTGTTTTATGCCATTCATTGAACGTGTAGGCCTTTTGATATCTACAACTGCGTATCGTTAGAAACGCGTCAGTCGACGATGTTAATGCGGAGAAAATGTCAGCCACACATTTTTCTAAAGTTTATATTGGATGATGGTGGCTGCACGACCTTAAATATTCACACCAAATGTTTTGTAATTTATAATAATGCTTTTCGAATTCTGTTAAAACAACTGGCGTAGATTAATTCATATGTTTTTATGCCTTTCAATTTATCTCATTAATGCAGATAGGCAGCTGGGTACTGATAATATACACTTCATGCTAACAGCTGTTTAGATTTTTTTTTGAAACCGGGCTCACCGCAATGACATTTTCACTCAAGCCAAATTACTTTTCATAATTTTATGTCATTAAAATGATTTCGACTCCAGTTCACATCTAGATCACCACATGTGTGCGACAACAATATCACTTAAAGTGAAACAGTTTTATGCCGTGAAATATCGAATTTGGTTCTTGAAGAGAGGCTCTACCTTCCGACGACCTCTCCTTATACGGTCTACTAGTTGATAATTACGACTGGGACGAGGGAACGAACTCCCTATGGGTTCAGTTACATAAACAGCCAAGTGAAACTTCAGCTCTATAAACTGATACTTCCCCTTCTCTCTCCATTTTTTATTCTTACTGTTTCCTCTCGGTACTTAATCTTTTGGTCGGTAGACTTGGTACACCTGTACATGATGTTGGTGTGATGTTTTATTGAAGGGATATATGAAAACTGGCAAACGCTTATTATCAGTTATGAGTTGTAACTGACGGAATTCGTCAGACAAAAAGTTGAGGTTTAATATCTCCAAGACAGATCCAAGAAATTTAGATCTCCAAAACACATGACTAGTTATCACCCCCGTCTTTGAAATTCCTGTGCTAAAGTTAAAGGTTCATGCACGAAAAAAAACCCAAATTGATGCAAACAGTTTGATTTTCTTTTCCTGTATGTATTGACAATTACATTTTCTTATGTCAAAGCATTCAACTGTTGCCACAGTCCCCGCTCGCATCTCAGACTCAACGAGTTGCTTTTTTGTAATAGTGGGGGCAGCACCTCGCAGTGTGTACTTTTGTAACCTGCCGTTTTCATAGATGGGCCTGTGCAATATGACATGATCAGAGGAAAGGAAAAAGAGAGAGGAGGAGGCCTTTCCCCTTCTACTGTATGATATAAAGCTGTACAACATGCTTGACCCAGCTAGACCTTTTCATATCAGAAGCACTGCTCATCATTATAACTATCACCATGCTGGACACAGTCTGGGGCTTCGGTTGCCTGGGTTACCCAACTCTCAAATAACATCTTTGTTTACTGAGAGGTGCGCAAGGGGGTCTAGCTGACAACGTTTTGAGGGCACACTCTTTCGCCATCAAACTTTGGTATCTCAGTAATTATTCCGAGGGAACCGATGGGAGGAATTATCAGCCATCTTTATTTTGTATTCTCAAGTCGTCAGTTCCATGTCGCACCCGATTGGGAAAGTTGCTATTAAATTCGGTCCCTCCTCCAAATTTTTACTCCTCTTTTTGTGTGCAATCTTTAATCTTGGACAATTGTCGATGATTTGACTTGGCACACCGATGTTCCTGGTTTGAGGAGATCCCGATGATGTCTGTGGTCCCTTCGTTGTCAAGTAATAGCTCACTTGGCAGCTTTGTAATTTAGATTAATGCTATTTCAGAAGTTTTTAATCATACTTTATAAAGAGCGTAATGAGGTCAGAGGTGCTGGTTCACGGAAAGTCTATCAGTGAGAGAAAAGCCCCGGGCTCGTTGGTGAAGCTGAAGAGCCCCACCTAAAACCCAGCTTCATTTCTGTGTTCGGATTCTCTCCCTCTCACGGTGGTGTTTTGGTATGGATAAGTCCCCTCGAAGCTGCCACAAAGCGCCAAGCAATCAACCCTCCTGGCACAAATGGCTATCATGATATCGGAATGCATGGCCCTAACCTCCCCCTCCCTCATCAGGCCATATTGACAAGGAGCAACCAGTCCTGACATAACACTTTCATATTGACTGATGTGATATGAATTTTTTTTACTCTGCTTTCTCTCTACCACCACAACCATCGTCACCACTCACGAAGCAGGGTTACTGTATGCAGAGTAGTGTCTTTCCATCAGGCCATATTCCTTACCGAAGCATCGCAGAACCTTAATGTGTATTTTACTAATGGCATTGATAACACATCCTGGCCCTTGCATTTGCTAATCATCATTTGTCACCAAGGTGCAATGCGCAAAATTAATGTTTAATCATGTTTTCTGTTGGCAGTTCAATCCATTTAGAGTAAGGCAACATGGGGACTAGTACGGTCGGGACTGGGTCTCGGGGCCTTTAGCATGGCCCCTCCTCTGGTTTTCTTTCCCCTACAGCTTTTCTAGTGTAATTAGAGATTTTAATCAAGGCGGCCCTGAGGCAGGCTAGTAACGGGATCAGCGGCCCACGATTACTGTGCATTATGGAAAATGACAGGCAGGCATATTGCACATGGCCGCCTAATGAGTGGCAGCCAGAAGAAGGAGATCTGCAGGAAGAAGGTGACTGGTGAGTCCCCCGTCCGCCATAACGGAAACCCCGCCACAGTCAGCTTCACCTCCTCTGACCTCTGCTGTCCGTTCACACCTTCTTAATCTGGGTCAACAACGTCCCGAATGAGCAAAACACTCGAAATAAAAATTACATGATGTGTTGTCACTTCTGTGCGGTTCTTTTGCTGACCCAATTTTGACACTTAGGTCAATGGATTGTGTGGAATCTTGTGGGGAATGTTTTGGGACAATGTCTGGACAGCTTTAAAATGCCTAGCTTTACGACACACGCGGGGTGTCCACTTCCACGACCATTCCTTGAAGTTTTATGGTTGTCTTTACATGAAACATGCCCATATAAAAATCACAAATATCACAAGGTGCCTCTTAAGCAACACTAGTTACATTTGATACTGGTAATTTTGGAACTGTGACCTATCCTCACCTTTCGGGTAAAGAGAGTTGGGCACGATGTGCTTGTTATGGGTTGTTATGCCTTGAATTAAACGGCTGAATTTCTGCTTGTGAAATTTCCTTTAATTTCTCATAGCGGCACATTCGTGAAAATTTGATGCTTCTTACGTGGGATAATTTGCTGTAATGATGACAATTTCATTTTGGGCAAAAATATATATTCGGCAAATCGAGAGAGAGGTGGGGGGTGCCAGGTGCCAAGTAAGGTTAGGCGTTTGTCGAAAATAGCAGGAGAGACAGAGATAGGAAAAAGAACAAAACGCTTCGACCTCAGAACGCCATAATATTTGTCAGTGCGATGATTACAGGGGATGTTATGAGTTGTGACATGGCGGTGTCGGTTGAAGGATGTTAAGGATGTTGATGTAAGGTTTCAGACATGTCTTTGTGGCACTGAGTTTTTATGCCTTTGGGCAGCAACGAGAACCAACGACGACTGACTACAAGAACAGAACAAGTTGAGGAAGGAGGTTCGTGCAGTTTAGTCGGTCGGTTAGTTAGTTCGTCAGTTTGGGGAAAAACTAAGGTGAAAGTTGAGGCATAAGGAACGAGGTTTAAGAGAAGGCGATTCTGTTTGATAACAGGAGTTTCGAATGGATGGAGCTTGAGCAAATGTGTAACAAGAAGATCTCATTTGGTTAGCATCATATTGGGATTAAGATTAAGGCTAGTGTAATTATAATGGAATTAGACCCGTATCTGTTCCTTTTTGATTGAAGGGGATGTCCGGAGGGACAATGAGAAGCAAAAAAAATAATAAGAAAACTTAGGTCTACGTGTGTTATTAAGTCCCTTTCGTTCTGATTATGTGTCCTTGCCGGATCAAATCACGAAATAATATTGAAGTCTTAACCTCAGATGTCGAGAGTCATGACACATGGGCATAAATTGGGTCAAACTGCGGCGCTTATTAGGTCAAAATATGCATGTAGCATTCCCTCGTAATTGTCTTTTTCTAAGATCTGGAGAGTGCGCATCGGGCAAATTGTGACTCATCAGCTTAAAAACACGACATTCATTAATCTGTGAGTGTCACAGTTGTGGCCTCTGTTTTGTGATAGGTCAGCTCACACTAATTAGAGTTTCTATCATTTTACCGTTTCTCTCCAGCTCTCGCTCGTTCTGCTGCTTTCGGTCTCTGTCCCAGCGTCAGGGGCACTGCCACTAATGGATCTGAAGTGCAATTAATGCTGGGATTATCTATAGTAGCCGTTTCTATTGACATAGAAAATGATTAGTGACGTCAACTGGTCAAATCAATGCAATATGATGGGCCAGTGTGTATAATTTGGTTAGATCAATGATTGATAGTTGAGGTTATGAATGCCGGGGACGCGAGGTGTTTAGAGGTGAACTCTGTGCCATGTTATGAGGCAAAAAGCTAATGACCAGAATACGACCGTTAATGGTACGGTACATACAGGTCTGGCCTGCACCAGTGTTTGTTCATTAAAATTAAGGGTGCTTGGGTATCAGGTTTTAATATTGAAAAGGGCTCGCCTGAAAAGGTAAATGATTTAATTTCAGTTTGCTTCAATGCAAACCAGACCCCTGCCCAACTGTGGCTCAGCCCAATTTCAATGCAAAGCAGGTCAGGTCCATTGAAGGTTTAATTGAAAAAGTCAGACAATGAGCTTAAAAATCTCATCTCGTTTTTATATACTTGGCTATGAAATCTCATCAAAGGCTAAAATGTACAGGAATTTATAATGCAGGTTTTTTGATCATCAGTGACCTCATGAAGGTTTTTCATACTCAACAGTCCGGCGACCAACAGATTGGCTACTGGCGCACAAACAAGAGAACCTTTAGCTTTTTCCCTCCTGAGGCTCAATTTTAATAATTATGCCTTGTCTAGGCCCTATACAAATATTAAGGGGTGCCTGAGCACCCTTTTGTGGATTCAATGGCATCAGAATTTAAATTGTCTCTGAGGCCGTGACGTTTTTCAAGGCACTGATTAGTGTGGGGTCATCGCGCCATGACCCCAGAAAACCTGATCACTGAGGCGCGTATAGCAAAGCTTTACAGCACAACAATGTTAAATAATAACGCCTTGATGAATACCATTTAAGAACAACCCGCCTGCCAACCTTTAGGTGCCCACTTGTACGTACATTTTTCTCTCACTTTGAAGAAAGCAACTGCCCCCTAAGAAGAGGGGCTGGCCTTAGATGACTGCTGCAAGTCAAAGAGCATTTATCTATTGAAGATATTGCACATTGTATGTGCACACCATATTACGTTAATGGCAACTACTGTGTATGTAGCTGAGACAATTTTGTTTAAACAATACATGAAGCACTCGCAAAAGGACTTTCTTGGTTCTGGGCTTTCCATTCGTTATTATTACGACCTTTCTTTTTTGAAGTAACACAAAGCCATAATTGTGATGGGATTCGCCGAAGGAGTTCATGAAGAAACAACAAAAAAAAATCACATTTCATCAAATAACAAGTCACTGTATTGTGCAAAGTAATGGAAGATATTGTTTGGACTTGTGACAACTATATTCCTGCTCGCTGCGAAGAGAAACAAAGGTAAGGCCAAGAAATAAAATTACATTTCCGAACACATGCTGTCCTCACAAAAAGAGAGGATATTAAAAGAAGTCCTGACTTCGCCAGTATTAATGTTGCCCGACGGTGAATAATACATTATTAACATATACATTGTGCAAAAAATGGTAAGAATAGGTGAGAAGTTGAGCCAATGGTTCGTAACATTACATGTTGAGACAGTCCTTGACTCGCTTACGGCGTAGTGTACTATCACCGCTACGCAGCTTACTATAACGGGCAGCTTTGAAAAAGTTGAAATAAGGTTGAGATTGGATTGTGATTGTATTTGAAGGCCACAAGGTGTCCTCAGATAGACAGGCAGACAGCAGACCACGGCCTTAGCAGAAGGAGAAGACCTCTAACAGCTCTGCAGGCAGTTGCGGCTGCGACCTCAACTGCGGGAGGGGGTCTCTGAAGGTATTGTTGTCGGTCGTTGTTGTGTATTGGAGATCCATTGGCCAGGTGATTTGTATAGTGAGGGGAAACAGTGATTGACTTATAATGTTGTGACGGTACATTTGTTGTGGTTGTAGGGCCTCCTCTGTCGTCACACCCAAGGCGGTGTCGACAAACACAATGGCCTCACATGGCCAACGCCGTCGCTCTAAGTCTGAACCTGCTTCGGGGGCCCACAGGCTTCAGGAAGTTGTTGGCCTTTGCTTGGTCTGCTCTGTACCTGTGGTCAATAGTCTGGTCAGCCAGTCAAGTAACTACCATATATAGAGCCAAGCTAAGCATCTCTCCTTGTAAAGGTATTTGCAGCACAAAAGGGTCCTTTCACATTCACTCACCAATGTTGCATCGCCTTGCAAAGTGGTGGTCATTGGCGAGACCATCCCCCAATTTAGGATATCTGTGGCTGATTAACGCAAGGGTCCTTTTAAGTTGTGTAGTTTGAATACCACAAGGTGGGTCACTGGCACTTATGGTTGGTCGGGTCTAGAAAGGTGACCTGCTCGGGTCACCTGCGATGTCGCTCCAACCGACTGGTTTCCTTTATGAAACCATGTGCACAT
Organism: Haplosyllis leylae; assembly: GCA_038406175.1. Lineage (NCBI taxonomy): Eukaryota > Metazoa > Annelida > Polychaeta > Phyllodocida > Syllidae > Haplosyllis > Haplosyllis leylae. Next base: position 11,497 of record JBCAUG010126567.1, on the reverse strand, counting down.
TGGTATTAATGCAATGGATCCTATTTATAGGAGGTAACGTGTTAATGTTGACGAGTTTAGAAATAAATCAGTGATCAAATGCTCAAATATTGTGTGCCATTCTATGATAGTAGTGTGGCAAAATTTTAGCGTACGATAAAGAAATACTTTGCGTTTTTCATTTATGTAATGAATTTGTTCCCTTTACACCGTACTTGGCAAGCTGAATGTTGTAGTGGAGTTGTTAGGTTTGTCAAGATCAATGGGAACATTAGCATAGGTTCACGATGATAGTGTGTATGTGAATGAAGAACGCCGCCTGTGCATCCACTGGCCTCTCCAACACAAGCGCAGAAATGAACATCACTCTCTTTTCTGTCATGTACTGTGGCTATTTCTGTTTGTTTGATCGTTGACATGACAAAATACCGAAGCTTTTGTACCAAATTGCTTATGTGGCCGTGTGAACCGATATAGCTGAAGGACCAGTTTGGGGGCCAAAAAGGTAAATAAAAAACATGGGCTTGCCATCATGCAAATGTATATATGCAGACAGGAGATTTGCAAATATAGTTCTTTCCTCATCTTCGCAAAATGACACTAATTTCATATTCATGTCTAAATCACGGCGACTTTTATGTTGTAGTTTATAGGAGTTTTTCTTGACGATCAATTTCCTCATTTCATGTAAGTTTGGAATTTGAGTGCTTTTTTGACATTATCGACTTGGTCTTCAATGTACTTAGCGATTGCGGTGGCAGCAACAGCATTGTGTTCAATAGTTGCATGCTGCAACGTATTTGCCCCCGTTTGTGTGTCAGAAAAAAGCTAAATCTGTTTTGTCACCGTTCGTGTTAGGACTTAAAAGAGTCCTGACATTTACAATGTTATCATACGTTATCATCTGTGAGTTCTTGCTTCATTGATTTGAGTTTGGCTTTCGGGTGAGAACGTAAAGTTGCACATTGCTTTACAAAGCTTCACTCTTCATGACATTTTCCTCGACTGCCGTGTGTGTGAGTTACTGGTCGCAGAGACAGAGGTGGAAACTAACAACAGGGAGGGGAAATCAGTGCATGGCATCAATGACATTGTGAAATTGCTGTTAGATGTCTATCAGCCGTGTTAGAAGCGATACGAGCTCGCACATGAATTGCCTTATTGAACACAAAGATGAGCATGCATGCAATGCATCGGGATGTGAAGCCTCGACGTGCATGCGTGAGCCTAAAAAAGCTGAACGGGCACGCATGGCCCCATAACAGGTGAACGCTGAAAGTAGTTGGTGCCTCCCTTGAGGCACATCAAGTCACTCAAAAGCCATTCATCATAAAGGAAAAGTCAAAAAATCCAAACAGAAATTGGTATGGTAGAAAATGACGCAATGAAAAAAAAATCTTACGCATTCTAGAATACGATTTATGCGAAATCAGCACGAAATCATAATGACAATGATGAAATTAAAATAATCCCGCCCATGGCTACAATTTAGAATTACATATCATATTTAATTTGGCTTAGCTCCATTGTTTTAATTAGAGTGGTATTGCCTGTCGAGATATTAGTTTCCTGCAGGTATTTTCTACATTAGCGGTCATGAAGTAACGTTCTACCGCGGCGGCGAAGGGCTTGGTAATCATCATTACTGAATTTAATTCACCTAACGTCGCTATTTTCGGTAGAATTCTCGTATAACTGGAGTTTTTGGTTACATAAGCCTCAACAAAAATATAACACTCGTGTACTCACTGTTATGCAATGATAATTATATGTAATCACTGGTCGTATTACGTAATATAAATAACATTGTTTTTTATGCAACATTGTTCAACACAAGTTTTGACATTTTCAAAATCGCAATGACATTTTTTTGAGAATAACTTCTTTGTCGGTAATAATTTTAATTAATTCGCGACCATTTTTTTAGCTAAGGTTTATCCAGAACTAAAGCAAGGGAAACAATATCAACGTCAAAATATTTGGTGGCAAGAGGAACAATAAGAGCAGAATCGAATAAATTTCAGTTGTCAGAACGTACATCGATGCAACCTCTAGCAATGAAAATGATAAATCTGAACGGTGTCATTGCCGTCTGCAATATTCATTAAGTTCATCATTTAATACAAATTAGGTGAAATAACACGACACAGCTCCTATTTCGAAGCCAAAACACACAGCCTGTGTAGCCTGAGGGGTAGGGGATGGGAGATATTGGGGGGGGGGGAGTGTGAAATGTGAATGTGAAACAGTGGAAACGGAGATTAGAAAGACTGTTGTCATAATTATCTCCTATTACGAAAGGGCTCGGAATGTCACTCATTATTATAGCTGTACATATATGCAATAATTACACATGACATTAGATTTGTTTTTATTATATCAGTTTTTGTTGCTTTTCGTGATAAGAATGTCAAATAAGCCGAGAAAGAAAAAATTACCAGTGAATTTTCTGCGACGCAATTGTACTTGTAAATTATAATTGACTCAGGGAAACTTATTTCGTTTCTTACTGATAGTGCTTTGTCAATGGGTGGTAATTTTCTTTCATTTTTAAAAAAAAAATATACATTTTAGTAAACGCGAATTTGAAGGAAGTCATGCTTAAAAGACACGATTTGTTTCCTCCTTCACATACCATAAAATACTTTCATTAGTTCCTCCAATGATTAAAGAAAAACATTAGGACTGAAATAAACATTTACTGTAGGTCTAACTGTATGAGGAAAGAATAATTTGTTGCGTACAATGCATGACAGCTGAAATCACGAACTGTAACTATTATTGAAAGACATTGAAAACTCGGATTAATCATATGTTGTTACAAGAAGCAGAATAGAACGTACAGACATTGGTGCAAATCCCAATGTGGTGAATGTTCCCCTGGTAAACATGCATGCAAAAAATACGTAGCACTTTTTTGCATGTTTATTTATCTGTTTGAAAAGCAAAATGGAAAGGTAAATCCCATACTTGTATTGAAAAAATAAGAAACTGTGGAAAAAAGTTTGCCTTGCCCTAAAGCGTTGTATAATTGCCTCCATACAGGTAATGGGATTATGGTATGTTCAGACCTGGAAGAGAAAAAGACCCTTGTCATATTTTTGATGAAAATAGATTTAATGATTTTCTTGTTAATTACTCTTTTAATAGCGCCAGGTTATGAATGTCGACTCATGTCTTATGCATGAAGTCCATTTCGGTCCAATTTATTGTTGCCGTTGCCGTAATTTCTACCTCGCAAAATAATAATTGCAAAAGGGGCCTTAATTGCTTTGTATTAAAGTGAAATTAATGGAAGATGAATGAGGATTTGCACTGGGAGATCCCGTCGAGAAATATCATTAAAGGCGTAAAGGAAGTGGAGACAAAAGCAAGGGAGAATATGGGTCATAATACTAACAAGTATCAATGGGCTGATTGCGTGAGCTGGGCATATCCAAGTCCGCAAGTCCCCGTCCTGCCTGCATTAGCTTTAATTTTGATTGTTTCCATGCACCCATGGTTTGAAAAAAAAAGCCCAAAGACCCATGTTGAAATTAACTGTGAGCTGTATTAATGCTCAGTGCTCACATCATTTGCTGTTTTATGGTATAAAACATAGTTTCATGCGAGGCTGAGGTTTCTAAAAGGAGCTCTGCCTCCCAAACCGTCGTTTCAAACTACTGTGACTGAGTAAAATTGTTCTTACCTCTCACGACTAAACAGTAGCTACAAAGAAGGTGTATTCTCTTTGGTTCAATTAAAATCAACGCCAACAAGCAGCAAACATACACGCACGTTGTTAATCGTAACTCCCTGGATGCATTTTGATAAAGTAAATAAAAAAACTTAACAAAATGTCAATAATTTTATTACGTGCTGGCTATGCGACATGCCAAACAAAAGGTTAAGAAGAATTGATCCAAGCGCATTCAGCACGGTTATAAAAAGCCTATTGTGTACACCGTGTTTGTTATTGTTTTTATGGCAAAAACGGCTCTATATGTCATTCTTTCGAGCTTATTGGCAATATTTGCGATGATTCGCGCCGCATAGCCCTACAAACATCACAACTTCTACAGCCTTTAAATAAATGAATATTACGTGCCTTTGAACTAATCAGAGGAGGAGGGTTGAGTAACCATTTTCATAATGATATGATGGTCATCACGGCAAATAATGAAAAAAAAAACATGAAAGCCAGCCAATGCTATGGGGAGGTGGCGACAACCAAAGTGAAGAGACCGAATTAGTGGGCGCAGGCAGAGTAAAGCAACACAAAAGTTTGGGCCAGATTATTTGACTGTATGAGCATGGACAGATCAATGAGATGAGGGATAGTTTTGTTGCGGAGAGCTCAAGCCAGGCCGTGCCTCAATATCTATAGGCTGTAAATTGAGAGAGTGAGTGAGCGCTGTCGTCTCGAGCGCGAAGCCTCCCGTCAGATTGTCTAAGACTTCTGTGGGAAGCGGCAGCACTGAGTTGATTGTCTGATGATGTCGCAGTTAAGTGGATAGTATTACTGTACCTATGTGTGTTTGTTAGTTGGTGCTTCTCTCTCTTAGTGCGCCACCGCCGTTCATTAGTTTCCACCCCTCGTGTGTGTGTGTGGATGTTCGGCCTCTTCATCCTCATCATCAGCGGGGAGAGAGGGCCCTTGCTGCTGTAACTGCCGCTAAACACCCGCAGTCCAAGTTCAATCACCAATAGGAAAGGATGTACCTTGTATAAGCAATTGATTCGGAAACAGATACAGTGAGGTGAATTGTACAAATCCAAAAAGGACTTTTCTCAAGCCAGCATGCCTTTGTAATGAATTGGATATGTACCCATACTATATTGACTAAAGGATATACTACTTTTACTGTTAGATACTACAGGTGCTGGCAACTCTACAAATCTACTATGACAAGGAAATAAGGTATGAATATCAATCGTTTTAACCTTACTTTAGGAAAGCTCTTGTAAACGTTTTGTGCAGCAAGGTTCCTGTCTTCCCATGGGATCACCCGTTTTTTAAACATGCCTTCACACTGTTGCGGTCTGTCAGTGAAAATCTCTACATTAATTTTGTGGTAGAATTTATTCATATACCTTTGTCACATCACATTGGCTGCGAATAAAAAATTCAGCGGCCACAACTTTTTTCCACTGGCTGTGAGTTTTTGGCTTTGTGCCTCCCCTTGCCTCGGCCCTTTTGAAATTGTGGATGGCGGCTTTTGTCAATGTGGGCATACAGTTGGGTTCATATTTGTACATCGTTGATCCTAAACACACGTAGGGACTCCTGTCAAACACAGATTGATAACTTACTCCATGGAGCCGACTTTTCAAGGCCCCTTTTCTGACGGTATTGTCAATGCAGTGATGCTACCGATCTTTCAAATTTGACCACAAATCTTCAGTCAAAGAAAGGGAATTTTTGACCATGTGTAATTTCTGTTCACAGATTACACATGGATCTTCAATAGTTTATGTCATTTCTCAGCTTTTGACTGTTACCCTGTGCCAGCTTTCCCATAATTATCACCCATTTAGAAATTATGAATTATGATATTCATAATTACAAGTTCATGTTTAATTGCCACTACATTGCTATAATACGTCTATTTTTTACCCAGTCAAGATCACATGTTCGAGTGAGCCTTTTACACTTGTTTCTGTTTGGTGATATACTGGTACTTGCATGTATACTTGTATAGGAAAATCTGGCAAAATCTCCCGGAGTCGAAGAAATGTGAGATTTGAAGCTGAAGCAGTCAATTTTCACATGTGATTTCCATTGGTCTGACTGGGGAATGAAGTCCGAGGGGGGAAGTTGTATTGGGCATTGTGGGTCTGAGATTTTTCTATTTTTTGCAAGTCCCTGCTGATACATATGCTCATGCACTTGATGCAAAGAAATGGAGATGGAAAAATAATGCCCAACGAGATATGGATCAAGATATATATTGAGATTTTATGTAAGAGATTTATGGCAGATTGATATGTGGCAGAATACTGGCATGTTTTGATAGAATCTGGAATAGTTGTCATTAATCTGGATACAGGGTGGTAAGCTGGACCTTGCTGTAAAGACTGTAAAGGGGTTCGCAATAAAACAAGTAGCATAGCAGTAGCGTTCATAAACAGTGACCACGCAGAGCAACTAGGATCGTAATTTTCCAGTGGTTTTGACCCCCTACAAATAGACAGGCGTATTTGAGAAATAGTTGTGAGTACATGCGCAGTTGGTTGCTAACTGCTAACTAACCCCCCATGGACATACCTAGGGCAGGTTGGCCACATTCGCCCGGGTGCAATATGGGTCCATAATCAGCATGTCCTTATCACTGACTCCTATCTCATTTGCAACCTGAGTATTCGGATGGCTTGTCCCAAGCAGGGAAAGAGCAGACTGACCCAGCTTCAAGTAAGGCCCAAGCCACCCGTCCCCCTTTCCCTCACTTTTCCTTCAGTCACTGATTACAAGAATGGTGTATTGAAATGTAGCGGGGGGTCTGCGGGTCAGATATTGGTAGGTGCCTGATAAGACATGGACTTCATAACAGTCCATGTTCTGCATGGTCTTATGAACTGTACACACATAGAGGACTAGCCACAACCTACTTGACTTTGTCATAAAGCTTAATGCTTTTATTTATGGGCACTTCTCTATTTGGGTCTGCCTGGGAGAGCCGAGCGACATGGAGGGAGGCCTTTTGTGGACAAACACACTTTAATTACTCTCTTGTTTTATCTGTTGAACGTGAGCAAAGGGCCCAATTTAGTCTTCATCAAAGCCTCCCTTGGTAATTGCTCATTTTCTTTGACATGTAGCAAGCACTGGCTTGTCTTAATATTATCATAGACCGTATAAAAAGATGACCCCTATCGCAGAGGCAATATTGCAGCCATGTCATAATGTCTTATCAATGCCTTGCACGAGTGGAGCTGGCCCGAACCGATAACCCCTCTCCTAACCCTAAACCAGCTTCATCTTAATAATTCCAGTCCTCATTACTCGCCGCTAAATGAAGGCCAGAAGAGTTCTATTGTCTTGCATAGTCCGTGCCCGCCATTTTGACTCATATTTCTCCAGTAATTAAATCAGGTTCGGTCATTATATTGAGTCATAAGGCACACTTTGCCTCCGATGTGTTCAGCATTTTCCCCTTATCTCAGCCTGATGACTGTGTGACGGCATGTGTCGTATTTGGCACATTCATTCAGTTCGATGGGAGTTTTTTTTCTTCCCTGCCACCAATAGTATCACTTGTTGGATTTTAAGGCCATCTGCAGGCAAGAAACGATTATATTTTTTCAGTTGCTGGCTTGGCACGGTCGGCACCTTATGTTTGCATTCAATCTTTCAGCATCTCCGCATCAGCTTAGACTCAACATGTATCATATCTGTGGAGCATTAACCTTCAAACCTATTATATGGACTGGCAGAAATAAAAACAAAAGCTGTTTAATTACTGCAGATACAAAGTGCGACGGGGGCGCCAGAGCTGTCAAATCTTTAAACTTTAGAAAATTCCCCTTTCCTTCGTCACCAAACAATTAGAAATTGCGCCTGAATTCTCAAGTTTATTCGTTCCGAGACCATGTTTCCTCGTGCATCCTCCACCCGCACCACTCACTAAACAAAATTTAAATGGTGAAAAAAAAAAGAAACAAAACCAGGGGAAAATGTCGGCAGTAATTGGCAAAAGGTAAAAAAAAGCTTCATACATATAATTAAAAAACAAGATAAATTCATTTCCAATGCACCATAAACTTGATAAAGGTATGACGGCTAAATTTTAATTTTATAATTTTACAGTATAATTAATACCCTTCACATCTGTTACTTGAAATCAGTCTCAGGAATACGGGGGAATTATATTATTTTACAACATTTTTGTTGGCAGATCTAATTATGTTTGCTGAAATGTTATCAACAGGGGCCGCAGTGGTCTACCCGCGGCATTATTGCTCGATTCATTATAAACTTTTGAGAAGGGCTGGAAAAAGTTACCAAATGAACTTAGTATTAAGACTGGCGTCAGTTACTTAGACAAGTTCAGAGGGGCAAAAAGTAGATGGAGATTATTGAGAAGAAAACGGATGCAATGCAGATAGTTTATCTACTGAGTCATAATCAGGCCAAATTGCTACGTGTGTGCTGGCCCTTGACATCTTGTGCCTCTAATCTTGTTTTCTTAGGCTCTCGGCTAAAATGATTTTTAGTAATTTTCGTCTCAGGCGGAGGTAAAAAATGTTAGAGCAGCAGTATGTATTATTATCCCTATTTAAATCGTCACCACAGCTGTCGGTTAAGATAGATCTTTATGCTCTTCATTGTCTGAAATTTTTAAAATCACCGGTACACAAGGAGGCTGGAATTTATCCAATTTTACGACGATAATTATCTGCGTATTTGTGTTGCATTTGAACCCCTCTTTTTTAAAATTCTCTTGGCCTTCAATGGTAATTGTCTGTGTGAAGGAATTTATGAAATGTTATGTTTTGAAGACACATGGTTTGGGTTTTGACAGACTGATGAGGACACATGCACAAAGTCTCTGAATTTATCCTTCACAATCAGCATAAGGATTTTGCGCGCATTCCAGAACGTTCATTTCCTTACTAAAATCTGTTGAACCAAACAGATTTTAACTTGTGTGAATTATGATCAATATACTCTCTTTGAATTTTGCTGTTATATTTTTATTCTTCAAAATTCTCAATTAAGGGATTAATAACAGGAATATATTAGGGGTGTCCATCACCTGAAGGAGATTTACCATCTTTTGTGAACTTCCTGTGTAGACCTTCTGTTTCTAAAACACTCGAATTCCTCCGAATTTCCAATTCTTTCGGCTTCACCTCGCCAGAATAAAAACACAATCACCATTGAAATTTTTTACTCCAGTCGCACAAATAAGGATATGCAACTGTTATTTGAATCGAGCAAGCCACACAAAAAGAGAGGGTAGCCCTCCCGCCTTTGATAAATTGGCATGATTTAATAAGCCATGGGTTAAGATTTGTCCCCAAGTACTTATCATTTGAATGCGGATTGTCATTGTCCAAGCACAAGGGCACTTTGGGACATGACGTTTTTACTCGACATATCTGACTGCACATGAAAAGCCGGCTTAATTACACATTTCTGGTTCTGTCTTGCATTTCTTTACGACAAGTTTGAGAGACAGAGAGAAAGGCTGGGGATATTGTTGTTAGAGTGGTGGTGGTGGTGGTGAGACGGGGAGGGGGTCACTTTGAATACTGCGACATTTTCTTTTGTATAATTGAGGGGATGAAGGCCGTTCTGTTTTACAAGAGGAAATTGATGGCGGCCGAACTGACATAGACATTTGTTTGGATTGCATCGGAGTCGGGTAATGAATCAGCACAAGTAATTTGCCCATTGCTGAAAAAAGAATTGTGATGGCATAGAAATTAGTAATTTTATCACCTGAGTTTCGGCCAGGGCTTTCAACTGGGTCTGTTTCATATGTAAATCTCATATGATTGGGGTCAGGGCTGATTATGGCTGAACAAAAGACCAGGTTAACGGAGGCATGCACATATAGCGTGGGTACTTGCATTGAGGAGTATGAGTGAGGAATTATTATCACTGGTCGTCCCATTGGTAACGTGTACACAGAGTTTGTGGTAACTTCTGCGAGAAATTAGACCCATTCCAATTGCCGATATTTTCTCGTGAGTCAAGATGGCGCGCTCGTCTGGTGATGTATTTTATGAAAATTGGACACAATAAGTAATGCCGAGTAATTTTCAATTTATTCTGGGTTCCTTTGTCTGACTTTTCCTTCCTTTCCTGGCTGCTGTAGTGAATAATATGGGAATCAATGGTTATTAAGAATGGCATTTGCTTAATAATTATTACTATTTGTAATCTACAGAAGCGTTTCATTACACATTAGGTGGAAAAGGACTAGAAACAAAGGCTTAATCACATAGAAACATGAATATGTAATGGAGGCATCGGGTATGGGGAACAATTAGTATCCAAGGGTCCGATTTAACCATTATCATTTATTACTTTGTGACTGCGGCAACCTATGAAAAAGGTAAAGAGAGACCCGTTGTCATAAAATTATCGGCAATCGTTATGATTATATGAACTTTTTGGAATATAGAAGAGGGGCACCCAGCCGCATCGGTGATTAAGAATGGAGTATAAAGCATTGATTTCACCTTGTGGAGCTGTTCAGAAAAGCTGACACAAACAGTTATGCTATGTAAATGGCATTGATCCCCATAAAGCAGGGAATTAACGGCAACTAAAGGCCTGTGAGCACGAGAACAATAGGGGCCCTATGACCAGGCTGTATTGATCCTTTAGTCCTATTGTGGCGCTGAGTGGATATTGCGCAGCTCCGGACGAGGATTTGAAGCTGTGCACCGTGTATCTTTCTCCGGGGTATCGCATTTACCGAGAACCCCTGGGTCACTGGTCCGTGCAGCTTCGTGGTCTTTGTGTGCGAGAAGGAGTTGAAGTATTTAACATTTGTCTGCGCCCAGCTTGGTCAAAGTGAGACCGCGGTCAAGATTATGGCCATTCCTCCACATTTCCTTTTGACATGGAAATTAACCCCCCCCCCCTTTTAAACAAGAGAACTACTTTGCAGAGGATGGACCATACGGAAGCAAAAGGGTGTACATGGATTTCAGTTGAGCTAATTAAAATTACATTGATTTTTATGTAATATGTATACTTCATCTTTAATTTAAAAAGAAAAAGAATATTACACAGGTACAGCTTTGGTATACAATACAGATTGGCTTTATGGTGTTATTTATTAACGTTTACACAGTGCAAGATATTAAAGTCGAAAATCCTCCTAAATTAAAGTCTTTCATCCGAAAGATGAATAACTTTCTTTCATCGTACATGGCGGACATAACTCCAAATCCCTAGTCTTAACTCTTTTATGGATGCGGACGTCATTTTGCCAAGTACACCAGTGAGATTCGGTGCAGAGGCAGCAAAAACTGACCTCCAAGTCTGCAGTGTCACCATAGTAACATAAATTTGCCTTTTTGTGCTGGGTTTTTCATTAATATCATTAGCCACATGTTACCCGTAGTGGCCCCCATATCTCTTTGGAAATTGACCATCTTTATGTACACACACACAGTGGCAGCTTCGGTGATGCAATCTATTTGGATACGACAGAATCTGATTTTTGTCCACTTTTTGCACTGGATGGATTGATCACCGAGACGTTGTGGGTCCCGGAAAATGGCAGGTGCTTTCCAAAAATTCCTAATAGTTTTCGTCTAATCTCATTAAAGTCCGGTGCATATTTATTCACCTTAGATCCTGTTTGTTAGGCTTTACAAAACGTCAAAAATGAATTAATACATCCACGAAATCGACCCGTCGATTTTTGTAAATTGTCAATATTTTTCAGCGAACCGTATTCTTTAACCCTTTCAATACTTAGGGGAGTGCAGCGCTCCCATAGCTTAATTAGACACCCCTGGTACCTTTGGAGACTCTGGATGACCCCTAAAGGTCATTTTAGTGTAGAAATGCAGT
>JBCAUG010126456.1:0-21085 GCA_038406175.1 Haplosyllis leylae | reverse complement strand
TTACAATAACTCAGTATTACTTAGTATGAAATTTGATATTACTTTAACTTGGTGCAGGTGCGACACAATGCTGATAGTCATTCTTGTTCCTGTAATATTTTGACATTGCTGTCAACCTGTTTAATAAATTATGTTTAAAATTGTAATTTTGTAAACCTTGCGATAAAGATTACCCAACAAATTACTTAACAACTCATTGAAAATTGATTGTATTACAGAACCTGAACCAGCCGCATTACCCAGAATCGGTAGTGAGAGTGGGCTCTGGGCCCGATTTCGTCGATCTACTATAAACTGCATGCAGATGACTCGATCCCAAACGAGTGGAAATATTGCAGCCACCGAAACGACACAGGCGCGCCTCGAAGCCCACTCTGAAGTGATGGTCAAATCTCAAACCATAGACAATTTTACTAGTCACAATCAGTCAGAATCAGTAACATTTGAGACGTGAAAGGAAACAAGTAGCCTAGTATTAATAAAATATCCCAAAGTCCCTCCGCATTTGTACGTTTTCTACGATAGCTCTGGGAAATAGATTCTAATGACAAATATCCCACTTTCAATGAATCCGAGCAAATAATTGTCAATGACCTAATTTTCTCTCCATGTTGATCAAATTAAAGCAGTTTGGCTGTAGCGAGTACCCTCATGTAACAAAGTTTTTTGCGCCTACAATTTGCTCGTTGTAACCAGAATCTGATGTAGGTTAAGTATGACAACAACATGTCACTAAAAATGTTCAAATACGAAATCAGCCAACAAGAATTTTGTTTTTGAGACTGAAATCTAAGTCAAAATGTAATACACCAAGAAAATAACCAGAATATTATTATTTTGGAATGATTCATAATCTTTTTACCCCAACTTTTTGATTTTAAATTTTGCAACTGTTTCAAAAATGCACTCTTATTCTTGGTTCAAAATCTTGTGATAGTATTATTCTTGTCAATCTTACAAGTAGTTTGTGATAATATATAAGTATGTACATATCTATACACACATACAAATACACTAGATCTATGTCTTTTGTATGAGCTCGAAGATATATCTTGAATCGCTTGTCAGGTAAATACATTTGAACGATTCCAACGGACGTGTTCCAAAAGAACGCTTGTTCATTCTTATGGTTTGGTTCAATTAAGCTTTCGTTTGCTGCGTAGTTGATAAATATCTTACATTCCAGTATGTAATTTTGTTCGTGACACTTTGTTGTTGACGGTCGCTTTGTTATATTTTTGATATGTTCAGAAACTGAAATATTGATGGTGAACGTATTATTTACAGCAGTATCATAGGATTCGTTACAAAATTCCGCGCTTATAATATGAACAGTAAATGGTGGTTTTTACCTTTTGTACATGACGTAGTGTTTGCACACAATTTTGTGTTATATCTGTACGTTAAAGTATTCAAGCACAAGTGTAAAAACGAATTTGTACATTTGAATTTTTCACCGAAACTGTTTAAAGAAAAATATTTAAATAGTTGTTGGTAATGTAAAATATTTATGTTAAATAAAATACATTTACGTGTTGCGAGAAATTAACGAACTTGATATAATCTTTAAAAAAACATAATCATGCTCGCTATTATATGATATGACAACGACGGGTAACCTTTCATTTTAACTATTTATTACATGCACAGATTCCCTGACGCCGAACAATTAAGCAATTTCTAAAATGTAAACTTTCAATACTTTTGTTTGATTGATCAGCTGATTTAGGTATAATGCCACTTAATATTGTTTTAGTACTTACTTCTAAATACAATACTTTGTACATTTTTACAGCAGCAACAAAATTAAGGTTTTAATACTTTTCGCTCATGATATAGGTGAATAATAAATCACGTCCAATAGTAACAAACTATTCATTGCTTAACGGTTGTATAACAGCCGACAAAATCAAACTGGCGTTGGAAAAATAATATCACAGATAAAAAATGCATGAATCGGTACAATCAAAAGTAGTTTGCGTCAATTTATGCCCAACTTCGAGAGACGTGCACTCCATTCTGATCATAATATATGTAACTCTTACATTTTGGCCTTGAATGCGTAGATCAAGTCATGTCTATCACAAATTTGATCAAATCTACTTTGTATCGAAACTGCAAATCCATGTACGATTCAAAATTAGTCCAGCTGTTTTGTTTTTGCTTTGAACTGAAAAGGAATTCTTTAATCACACTGGGTCCCGATTACAATGAGTAAAATGATGCAAGAAACACGTTGTGAGCTGGTGTTCGTTTTAGTCGAACCTTTTTGGACATTTCAGTGATTTAGTGCAAAGACATTTGTTCATGGTAAGCGGGTGCTCGTTTTAACAAAACTCTACAAGTGGGACCCAGTATAAATGTAAATACATTAACAGTTACAACAGAAGCTACATTATTAGTTTTTGGATGACAGCCATCCACTAAGTACTTCGTGAAGTGCGACCCAGTCGAATTTAACGAGTCGATTACTATGCCTAGTTGCTTAGCAAAAGAAAAGAGAGGTGCAGGTGTGCACACACAGACAGGATTGGAAGTCACGATTTCAAACCCCGTTTTCAATACTCTTTTTTTTTTTTTTCAGCAGAACAGGCTTTTTTGAAGAGTTTTTACTTGGCATCTTGACGAAGTGCATGACTGAGTAGTTTATTATAGGTGGAAGTAGTTATATATGGAATAATGATAGTAAGGTAAATGTGGCAAAGAGGTGCTACCGTGTTCAAAATTTCAAGAAAAATGTCTTCAATTATCGCGTTGTTGTATTCCACTGCATGAAATAACCAGCATTTGGTCGATTGGTGTAAACTTCTTTCTCTAGGTATTCATTATGAGCTTTTTGTTCTTGCCCGAGGCGTAAATTTTCGTCAGCTAATTGTTTCCTGAGGTCTCTCTCTCGACGTTCCTTCTCTCGTTCAAGGATCATACCTGCGCGTGCGTGTGCGGACGTTTGTCGTTCCCATTCTGCATCGCGACGAGCTTCTTCGTCTTTCAATCTCTGTGAACAGAAACAGAAGATGAGATTTGTCCTTGGTCACATTTAGTATTCTGATTTTCAATTACCATGAGAACATGGAAAACTTGGATTGCTTCACTTTTCTTTTCAAACAATCATGCTTTGCAACTAAGCAACATTCTGACGGCTACGTACTTCTTTTCAACGATTGCGCATGCATTTTATCAGAAATTAAGTTTTACCTGAGCTTCTTTCATTTGCAGTTCTTGAGTTCTCTTAATGTCTGCGATCTGTTCAGGAGTCATTCCTTTCCATCTGTCAGGAATTACTCTGTGAGCTCCAAAAGCGCTTTGTGCTACGGACGGATTCTCAGTAAGAAAGTCTCCATAGATGTTGTTGGCCATCTCTGTCATATTATCATCTTGCTCCTGTTGTTTCATGAGTGCTTCTTTAGCTGCTCTTTCTCTTTCCTGAAGAATGTAAAGTAAATGCGCATAATATTTCCAATAAAGAATTTGCCTCGAAAATTGCCTTACAAAATGTGAAAGAGAATGACACAAACAAACTATCTGCCATATTAACCAAACGTAATTAATGCATCGTCAGTACAAATACAGAGTTCGAAACGGAAGCTATTGGTATCACTGCAATCGTTGTCGACTTAAAAACACGTCAACTGGTGATAAGACTCTCGTAACACCTTTGTTTTCTTTTTGGTAAAGCAGAGATCACCAACCTGAGCTCTGTTATAATCTTTAGTGGCGCTATCTATGGCTCTCCGGCATTTTTCCTCCGCCTCTGCTAATTCCATAGCCCTCTGATCAAGTTCTTTCATTTTTAACTCGTACAATCTGTCAGCCCTTTTCTGGGCATCCTCGGCTGCTTTCTTCTCCCTCATTTGTTGCTCAGTCCACTCCCGTAATTGTTCATTTTGAAATTTTGTTCGTGCTTTATTGTTCAAATCTTCGCCATCAAACTTCTGCAGACTCGAAATACCACACCTGCAAGGTGAGTAAGACCAATTAAATATTTTCTACTTTTTCTAAATGCATTTTGATATTATGTTTATTTTACAGCTTTATTTGAAAAATTTATATTTTTCAGTTATATTTTATATTTAATTACCTTGGATCATCATCAGACACTCTCGCTGGTTTATCTTTCTTGAGGTGGTCAGGGTCATACAAATCCCACTCTCGCCGACCAGAAGGTTGCTGGTGAAGTGCGCGAAATTCATTTAATGCTTTGTCAAGTTCTCTTATATCATGTTGTTGTCGTGCTTCTAATAATTCGGCTATTTTGTCATTTCTTATGGCGTCCAGTGCTGCAATTCACACAAAAGCAATCTATATTACTGTTTCACGTGATATGGAAATGTAGATCTAATGAAAAAAATTTAATCCATTTTATTCGTCAACATTTTTTTAGATATACACCTGTAGAGGTCTAGCTCTACATCTAAATGTATGCATTGTCCTGTGCTCTAGATTTCCAATCTAGAATTTAATTATAGGTCTAGCTCTACATCTAAATGTATGCATTGTCCTGTGCTCTAGATTTCCAATCTAGAATTTAATTTCCAAACATTTCCCGTTTGTTGGATACTAATACTAATCTAATCATTCATCACTTACCATAAGCCCTTTCACGTCTATTTTCCAATTGTTGCATTTGCTTTCTATCTTTTACTTGTTGATCAATCGCCTGAAGATCTATTCCAATAATTCGCGTTTTGGCATTAAAAATTCTGCTCTTTCGCTGTTCTTCCATATTCCGTCGGCGCTCGATAGCAGCCGCTTCCTTATAGTCTACAGGCAAATCTAACTTATACATCTTCAAATTTTTTTCTAAGTAACACTATAAATGTTTTTGACGTCTTACGAGACCTATGAAAGGGCAAAATACGGTTATGAGTCGAATTAAACGATTTTCTGCTCTGCCTCCTTGTCCCCAAGTAAACTAGCTTCCCGTTGTAACTATGGCAGCGACTTAACCGAACAGCATTTTATTAAACTGCATTTGATTGGTCCCAAACGCTGGGAATGTCTGATACCTAGTTCAGAGATTTAAATTTCGTTCCGTATTTTAGAGTCTTATTCCTTATTTTGTAACCCCCACCCCCTAAATTGGCGGCTCCAGGGGTACGAGGGATGTGCATGCCAGCCATCCATAGATCAACACTTTTTCCATTTTTTTGGGGAAAATTGGCCAAAATAATAGATGGTGCCTCCACATTTGCAGTTAGTGCCCCCCCTCCTTGGAGAAATCCTGGAACTATTTTAAAGTTCAACAATGAATTGTGGGACAGTTTTCTTTAAATGATCTTCAACCTTGTTTTATATCTGTTTTCCAAAAAGTTCTAATGTTGGAGAGTCTGGACACGTCAAGTAGGTACAACTTGACAAGGATTGAGGACAGAGACATAATGCCATCACAGTATTGAGTTGAGAGTCATGTTTTGAGTTGAGAGTTGAAATTGGTCAATTCATAAAATCCTTAAAAGCAATATCTATATCTTTAAGTAAAGTAGAAACTTCTTTGATGCGTAACCTTACCAAGACTGAAACCTTATATGAGCCTACACTTTCTAGAATATCAGCTCAGCCTTCTTTATACATTTAAATAAAGATGGAAATGTCAGCACAATTTCTGCTTTCAAAGTGGTCAGTTGTATTCAGAATAAAGACCTGGGAATGTCTTCCTTATTGCACAGCAATTTTTAAAACTCTATTTCCTTAATGGAAAAAGTGATAACATGTGTAACATTTCAGCACAACAAATGTATGCATTAACAATTATCTTTTAACAGGTTTCACTTCCAACAAACAAGTACCGTAAATGTGCATCAAAAGCTGCATACAACAAATCAATAGCCTTCATTAAAGAAGGTTAAATATATCACTTTTAACAAAATAATGAGTTCTGTTTTGGCAAGAAAAATGCCATTATACACGTACAGTGTATTGTCCTTAGAATGGAATGACAACAACTTATTTAGTATAATTAAAATGAAAATGTCTAATAGCTGTTTTTAGTAAACTTAAAAACTCCAATAAGACCCTTTCTTCAGGTTTCCGTCAAAATCCTGTATCCTCTGTTGTAGTTTGGAGAACATTGTCTACTACATCACAGTGGTATTCCATAAATGAAAGTTCATTACTCACAACTTGGTTAGTCCATTAACATCTATATCTTCCACTCTCCAGGACAATGTACTTCAGAACAGTAAAAAGTCATAACTTCTCTGCAAACTCAATCCAGGATGCAGGACATCAACACATTCAGTAAGGCTGAAAGTACAGAAATGGTACAACTTCTGTAATATATGTGTAAATGGCGTTTTTCCTGCTAAAACCCTACAACATTATTTAGTGAAAGGCATACTTTTCCTGGGAAATATCTAGTTGCATCTTTGATAAATTCTATGAAAATATCATCACAGTCTCTCCTCAAAATTCTCCACATATATTCACATAGATGTAAGTACAACTGATCATGTCTTGTGTAGCTGTCAGGTAATTTTCTCTTTATCTGCCACCACATTGATTCAATGTTTTGTGTATGTGCCAATGTTTCCAGATCAACAAATTTGTAGGTATGGTTCACTGTCAAGTGATTGTAATCCTCATCACTAAGACATTGGTATGTTGACCAGCAGTCAGATATTGTTGTACCATGTCTAATTCTCTCTTTAATTATTGGAAGTAATATCTCTTTATTCCTTTTATTAACAGCAACAAAAAACATCTCTTTACTTTCTGCAAATAGCACCGAATACCCACTTCCCATCTACCTTCCTACCCTTGTTGTACTTCATTTTACCAAATTTACTCTCATCAATTTTGACTGTTAATCCAGGTCCACCAATCTGTTGTGATGTTGAATCCAGTAAAACATTGACACATACATCCCTACAATATCTCTTATAATCAGATACTGTTTCACTTGAAGTGAAAACTTGCTTCAAATCATTGTTGTTGTTGTCAGCAAGGTACAATGATGTCTCTCTTATTGTATCCTTGTAACTTAACTGATACACAAAGCAATGTGTTAGAAAAAGAGATTTCTGTAGTGAAATGTTGGAGCCATCAAACCATGTGTATTTTCTGATTGAAATGCTGTTTCCTTTATGGGAACAACATTCTGTTACACTGATATCTAATTTCTTGTGTTTTCGAGTTTTTCCTGTCAATGATGTATGGCTTAGATAATTTCCATCTACAACAAGGACTTTTCACACTTGCAGGAATAAGTTTCACCTCAGTGCAAAATCTAATCAAATCATCACTGTTGTCAGTTATTTTAGTGAGAAAGTACAAGTTTATTAACCTGGACATTTCACTACAATGTTAAATATTAAACTTACTTCAGGAATGTGTCACAGCCATAGGCAATCTAAATTTCACTTCTCCAGTTACGAATTCATACTAGTGGTTCAATACATGAAAGGCATAGATTTTATGCCATTTCTCTGGATTTGTTGTGAGCTGAATTAGCCAGTTACAGAATTCTCTCCTACTGGCATCATCATGGGCTAAACCCATTAAATCAACCCATTCCATAAATACTTCAAGATGTAATCCATTCACTACAACAAAGGCACAAAGCCTCATCCAGTTTGCATGTGTAACATTAGGTTGCCAGAATAATTCCCTTATTACTGAAGGCCACTCTTCAAAAGGTCCAACTATGTCACATATGTCATCAAACAATATTAATGCATAGTCTGGAATACCACAACAGTCCTTGTAGTTGGCCCATGTAGCATTACCAGATATAATGACTGGTATGGGATTACCAATTTTCCTTGATAAATCCATGACTTAAAAGTGAAATGTAGTGGAAACCTGTGCCTGTGACAAAAGCCTGATTTTAAATGAGCACATTTTGCCCTTCTCAAATTAATACTCAGTGTAATCTAGGTGTTTGCTGAAATTACATAACTCACAACAAGTAGTCAATTTGCATTACAGGAATCAATCAACCATCACAACAGCATGACATATACTGAACATGATAATTTACTCACTCGTTTTGCTCCAGTTTCCTCAGGATATGCTGTTTCATAGTACCATGCAGGTATGAGTGACAAGACATGGTCAGGGATGTTCTCACTTCTATCATGGTTGCACTTCTTGCATAAATACTTGTCTTTGTCAACAGAAGGGTTTGGAATGTCTTCAACATAGAACTGGTTGTAAAATAGTGCCATTGCTCTCCTCAGGTAATATGGCAGTACAACAGATGGAGAACCTCTTGTTCTATTGAGGTTGTGAAAACAAAAGTGCTCATAAGCTTTGAGGTTTAGTTTTGGGATGCCAATTTTTATATCAACCATGTTCCTTGTCAGACCTTTTCCTTTGTACCTGCCCCTGTAAGCCTCCATCACATGCCAAGTCATAAATATCTTGTCCCTTCCAAGTGTATTAACATGGATGCTTGTTGTCCATTCGTTCTCTAATTTCACAACAGTGTCGTAGTCATTATAATCGAAAACAAACTCCTTCCATTTACGAGTAGGAGGTACAGTGTACAACATGGCGTCTGGCATGGTCTGCATAGATTTGTGACAATATTCTAACAATACCTCAAAATCCTTGCCAACAAGCCTGTCTACCAGTGTAGTGAAGTCAGAAAGGCACCTGAATGTTTCACAATATTCCCTCATGTACGAAAAGTGATGACGCTGCTTGCTTATTGGTGAATATTCCAGAATTAAAAACTTTGTCTGCATACAACCATGAGCTAAAAGGATGCTGACCCAATATTCCAAAAAATAGCCTTCACATCATATGTCGTCACATCCGGGATTCCCTAAAACCCGCATAGATTGTAAGGAGAACCCCACAACAAGACAATTTCTAGTTGTAAATTACGAAAATATTAATTGCATTAATCACACAAACCTTTAAAGTATCTTTCTGCTTTCAGCGCACCCTACAACCTTCATATGACTAAGTAATGTTATCACTTGTTGTGAAAAATACCCGTGCATTTCAGAAAATTGCTGTGCAATAAGGAAGACGAGCCAAGACCTGTTTCAAATGAGCTCGCTGTTTAGAGTTTTAGATTTCCCACAAAAATTAAATCTTTGACAGGAACCAAAGGTATTAATACTAGGGTTTAAGTGCAAGATAGATAGCCAATGACTGACTCTGTTACAGATTGATTTTAGACAATAAATCTTGCGTGAGTTAATAATTTTGACGCATGCGGCTTGCTGCTCCCGCTAAAATTTGTTGTTTTCATCAAAAATTATAGCTTTTTTCTTAATTTGGGAGAACACTGGATCCTTTTTTGTTAGATATTGATGTGCATTAAAGTCTTTAAGTATCAGCGACCATGCCTGGAAGGTTAAAATATATAGAACTGGAGAACTTCAAGTCCTACAAAGGACTTCAGAAGATTGGCCCCTTCAAGAACTTCTCTGCCATTATTGGACCTAATGGATCAGGTACGACAGCAGTAGACTCTAGCGGATCCAGCGGCTGGGTAGAAAGGGAGAGGGACGGGGATGTCAAGAATCATGCCGCCTTTCGATTGTCACCATTCTATGATTATTTTACAGGGGCTATGGCCCCTTCCTGGATCCGTTTCTATTTACATCTGTGTAGACCAATATAGAGATCCAAGGGAGTCCAATCAGACTCTTGGGGAAACAAAAAAAAGTTAAGAGTCTAGATTCTTGCCAATGTGTTGGTCTACAAACCTCCCACTAGACTTCTTCCTTTCTTGACAGTTTAAGCTGGATCTAGAACAGGCTCTACAAGTTTTATTTCCATCACCAGTCTGTCGGACCCCATGGTTCCAAATGCCAATAGATCTAAATTTGGCCAATGAAACATCGCAAACAAGACCTTTTTTTTCTGAAGTAGAAGCAATCAAGAAAAAGCTGTAGACGTGCCTTTCTTGTGATATTTATGATATTTTACTCCAAAATCTCCAAATAAAAACAAATTCAAATCCGTTTTCTTATCTTCCAGGAAAATCAAACTCCATGGATGCCATCAGTTTTGTTCTTGGTGAAAAAACGAGTAACCTTCGAGTGAAAAGATTGAGTGTGAGTACGAAATGATCCTTCAAACAATCTTGGGTGCACCGTGTTAAGCTCTGTTTACACATAACGTCACCCCGTCAGTCACCGTCAAAGTTTAACATTGTGTCAATGATGATGGGCACTCTGATGGGTTGCACACCTATTCTGCCCGTCATCATTAGCACAATGATAACCTTTGACGGGGACGAGGACGGTTACGTTATGTGTAAACCGAGCTTTATTCTTTCGCAGGCTGCTTCATTGCAGTATAATGAGAACGTATGAAGGTCGGTCGTTAAGGAAATGGCCTGTACGTTTGTGGGAAGCGTACTTTTGACTTCCAAATCTTTTCAAAAATTTATGTTGCATTTTTAGGACTTGATCCACGGAGCTCCCATTGGGAAGCCTGCAGCAAATAAGGCCAAGGTAACAGCTGTGTACGTCGAGGATAATGGGACAGAGATACACTTCTCTCGGATCATTCACGGCTCGACATCAGAATACCATATTAACAAACGGGTAGGAATGAACATATTACTTAAGTTATACAGATTTCTATGTCGTCTCCTGTGCGAGTCTTTTCGAAAGCAAATTATTCTCGATTGAACATAACAGTGCTTGCCTTATTTTGTTTTGTTTTCAGTCTGTTAAAGTAGACGAATATGCAGCTGCTTTGGAGCGTATTGGGATTCTTATGAAGTCCAAAAATTTTCTAGTATTTCAAGGACAGGTTGAATCAATTGCTATGAAAAATGCGAAAGAAAGGACCGCGATGTTTGAAGAAATCAGCAGGTACCCACAAATTTAAATTACAGTTTCAGTTGAATGTTCTTTGGGTTATCGCCTTCATTTTACGGCGAAACACTTAATGTCGTGTAATTTTGTTTATCTCTTTCAACTCTAGTCAAGTACTTACTGTACAAAGTAGGTGTTACTGTTAGTGTATTATGAAGAAAAAAACTTTTTTGTAAACTCTTCTGAAAATGGTGACTTTACAAAATAATTATTATTGCATGTATGATGAAACTTTATTTATTCTTAACGCCTTTCCTTTCTCATTGAAATATTTCCAAAAATAGTGCACCATTGACTTCTACATATTGTAGATCAGGCGAATTGAAGGAAGAGTATGACAAAGCGAAAGCTGAAATGTTAAAAGCCGAGGAAGATACCCAATTTAATTACCACAAGAAAAGGGGTATTGCGGCTGAAAGAAAAGAGGCCAAACTGGAAAAGGATGAAGCTGAAAAATATCAGAGGCTGAAGAATCAGTTGGTAAGTTTATGAACAATACGACTTAAACTGTGAACTGCAACTTTCGTCAAACATATAATTAATATTTAACAATGAATCTATTGTCTTTTGTAGGCTGAGAAGCAGTTGGAATTGCAACTGTTTAAATTGTACCATAATGAGCGAGAGATCGATGAAATTATTGATGAAAAGGGGAAAAAGGAAAAAATCATGGAAAAGGAGGTGGCGAAGAAAGACAAAATCGAAGACGAGATCAGAGACAAGAAAAAAGAACATGGCAAACTTGTTAGAGAACTTGCCAAGATAGATCAAGCCATTAAAGAATCGGTTGGTGTCTTTATTGCGTGCAGTTCACCTTATTTTCGTGAAGTGTTAATACTGACACAGCATGTCATTATTGTAATCTTTTCTTGTAATAGGAAGTTGATCTGAACAAGAAGAGACCCCAGTACATCAAGTGCAAAGAAAAGACCGCACACATGGTGAAGAAATTAGAATCTGCAAAGTAAGTAGGGTTCCCACCGACAGTAGAAAAACAGGGGGATTCGTGTTTAGTGGTAGAATATTTGAATATTGAAAAATCGGATAAACAGAAATAAGGGTATTAATATTCTTCCCTGTGGAAAAAAATGATATTGCTTTATATGCTGTGATTTTTATCTGCAAGTTTGAGAGGGAATCTAACAATAGGTTCAGTAACGAATTCTTATCACACATCCACTGTATAAAAGGGAACAGGAAGTATGAGGACGACATTAGGAACATTCATGAACAGTACAAAGATATAAGTAGAAAAATACTGGAATTGCTGGATATGATTATTATTTTAGTTATCTCATAACTTGTCTCTTTGTCCTTAGATATATTTGCATTATAATTTTGAAGGAAATCTATGAAACAAGCTAAGAAAGCGCACGACGCTCATGAGAATGATATCAAGCAGCTGCAGAAAGAATTGGACGATGTAGAGAGGAAGAGAGAGGAGTTTGAAGAAATGTGTGAACAAGAGTCACAGTCTCAGGGCAAAGATTTGTCATTGGAGGATGGCCAGGTGCGAAATAAAATTAATTTCATGGCACTTAGTGATGAAACTCAGAGCTAACATCGCTAAATGTCTGAAACGGGTATCAGTGGCCTTACAAAAAGCATAAGATAGCTAATCTGGACAGAAAAGGAAAAGAGTTATTTAAAGCCTGAGCTCTGATTTGATTTCACGACAGGTTAGAGAATACCATCGACTGAAGGAATTGGCCAGCAAGAAGGCGTCACGTCTTCTTCAAGAATTGGATTCTATCAACCGTGAACAAAAGTCCGACCAGGATCGACTAGACAACCAGGGGCGAAAGCACAGCGATCTAAACGCAAAGATCAAACAGAAGGAACAAGAATTGGAAGACAATATCCAGAGAGTCAACAAACTGAACGAATACATCAAGTACGGGAAACTTACTGCAGCTTAATCTACATAATATAATTCTCAATTAACAAAATATATGTGTTTGTGGCAAAATGGAACACTTGCATAAAGTTTCACATAAAATACTTATTATTATTAACAGAACAAGCAAGTCGGCAGTAGAAGAGCAGAAAAAGACAGAAGGGACTCTGTCGAAGGAAGTTGACGCTGCGCGTTCGCGAATCGTTGAAATCCAGAATGAACTGGAATCGGTAGTTGAGCAGCTGGGTGAAGCAAAGGTGGACAAGCACGAATCGGCGAGGGCTGCGAAGAAAGCCGAACTCATTGATAACTTGAAGAGGTTGTTCCCTGGTGTGGTAAGTTGAGTTTATTTGGTGTAAGGTTCGGAAAACTACTATTCTTACATTTATTGGGAGTATTTTCTGTGGTGTGACAACTTTGGAACTGACGAAGGAAGCCCTCATCTTTTTGTCTTTCAGTACGGTCGTCTGATCGATCTTTGTGAACCAAGCCACAAGAAATACCAAGTTGCCATCACCAAAGTGTTGGGAAAGTACATGGACGCTATTGCCTGTGATCAGGAAAAGACCGCTAAAGATTGCATCCAGTACATGAAGGAACAGCGTATCGAACCCGAAACCTTCTTACCGCTGGACTACGTCGAAGTAAGACCAGTCAACGAGAAATTGAGGTGAGTTCCAGAAAATATCGGGTTTCAAAGGTTTGGTAGAGGAATAAGTTTTGTTTAAATCATTGGTGTGAACATAACATGTGTGGTGACTGTGTAACTAAAGTCTGACTACATCACATTTGTGAACGGCAGAATTTAATATCATCATTTTTTGTTTCTTTTTATTCCAGAGAAATTCGTGAACCGCGCAATGTTAAGCTTGTCGTTGATGTCATCCGATACGATCCACCCTGTATCAAGAAGGCATTGCTGTTCGCCTGTGGCAACGCACTTGTCTGTGAATCTGTAGATGATGCGAGGAAAGTTGCCTTTGGTCTTGGGGAAAGACACAAGGTAAATATAGTGTTTGCCAACAGACTAGTTTATTATTACGAGACATACAGGTATAATGTGTTCGTGTGGTAAACTGAACAAGAAATTGAGGAAAAGTCCTAAATTTAGGTCATCATGGAACTAGTCTACTGTCACCGTCCATTTTATGTTTTCAAAAAGATGCATAGGGTTGAGCTCAAAATGAATATGTGTTGAGTTATGGTAAACTTTAGAATTCCAACAAAATTCAAAGTAAAAAATAATTATGAATTTAACTTACTGTGGCAAGTGTGGGGGTAATAGTTTACAAATGTAATAAATATAAAATATGAAAATACAACTGCATCAGCTCGTAGCTTACGCAATTGTTTGAATAATTCTTGTTCTTTCATCTGACAGGCCGTATCTCTGGATGGGACACTGTTCCAAAAATCTGGTATAATTTCTGGAGGTGCAAGGTATGTCATATTTTTAACAAGCAAGGTATGTCATATTTTCTCTCCAAAAAGAAAAATTGATTTTGTGTAATTTGTTGACAATTCATAATTACTCTAAATAGTGATCTGAAAGCCAAGGCGAGGCGTTGGGATGGTAAAATGCTGAATCAGCTTAAACAAAAGAAAGAGCGATTATCTGACGAACTGAAAGAGCAAATGAAAAAGAAGAGGAAGGAGTCTGAGCTAAATACGTTGCGCTCCCAGATCAGTGGATTAGAAACTCGCTTGAAGTATTCCGTCATTGACAGGGATAACACTGTGAGTTTGAAGTTGTTACAATAGTATTATCACACACATGAACGATTACACACATCTTTACCTAGATCTTTCTGGATATGCCTACAAGGAATGTGTCTGTTTATGTTCCAAATAAAATTGGGTTTTTCTTTTTCAGCAAAATAAACATCTTGCACAAAATAAGAAGGATCTGGACAAGTTTAAAAATGAGTTGGATGCGCACGATGTAAGTTTTGTATTGTGGCAAATGGGCTGTAATTTAGTTAGCCAAAAACTTGTCAATTGAATGGTATTACTAATAATTTAACGTTTTTGTAGCCTGAATCAAGCACAGTGAGAGCGCGCATGGAAGAACGATTGGTAAAAATCAAAAAGTTGCAGTCTCAGCAAAACACAGTGGAAGATGAAGTATTTAAAGACTTCTGTCGAAGCATTGGAGTTCAAAATATCAGGTTTGTTGTGTCGCGAAAAAAATCCCCACAGTTTTACGAAACATACAGTTCACCGTCATATTGCATGACTGTGCTTTATACATTAGGCAATTCGAGGAGCGTGAACTCGCCGTCCAAGAAGACCGAGCTAAAAAGCGACTCGAATTCGAAAACGCCAAAATGAGGCTCGTTAATCAGCTCGAGTTCGAGAAATCAAGGGACACACAAGGTAGTTACATTTGAAAGCGTAAAACGGCATGGCTGGTTTTACAATATCTTTTATTGATAATTTTAAACACTGTGTGACCTTGTAGGCAATGTGAGGAAGTGGGAGCGAATGGTGGCCGATGACGAAAAGGAACTGGAAAAATTAAAGAGAGATGAGGCCAAACAGATGAAGGTAATTTTCATAGCTGTTGCTGATTATATTTCTCAGTTGTTACTTGCGGTTGTGTTACGTTAAATGTAAGTTGCAATCATAGTGCGCAAATATGATCTACAAATATGATCTACAAATCCTGTAGACCATAGACGATGAAATGCAAAACATGGAATCACTGAAGACCAAGAAAATCACTTCAAAATCGACTGTGGACGACAAAGAGGTGGAGATAAATGAAGTGCGGAAACGATTAAATATTCAACAGAAGGAGATAACTCAAGTTCAGAAGGGCATCACTGCACTGGAAACCAAACTGGAACAGAAGCGAGCTGATAGGCATAGTTTACTCAAGGGCTGCAAGGTAATTTTTATGAAAGTTTTATGACACAATGTATTAAAATTGTCTGGCTGATTTCAAAAATGTGCTCGTTTGTAGTTGGAATTTTACACGTCTTTACGCATCAAACTGATGCGCATTGCAGATGGATGACATTCGTTTACCCATGGTCTCTGGAACAATGGACGACATATCACAAGAAGGGGACTCAAGTCAAGACGGAGATACTCCAATGGATTCCATGAGTAGCCAGGTATATATCTAAAAAATTTCTTATTATTTTGAGGTGTCTAATTTTGTAATGATACCGTAAAACTGCACCTACACTTTTCTGTAGTCTGTAACGATCTCGCCGATTTGATTTATAATAAGAAAAGTTTTCGCTTTTTTTTCCACATCAATTTTTTTTTTTGCTATTTTATTCCAGGGGCAAAAAGCCATTTATGAAAGGGAGGCAAGAATAACAATAGACTACAGTAGTTTAGACGAAGAGATGAAAGAGGTATGTGAACAATTTTGGATGCCGTTTATCAATATTCAACCAACATGAAAATTGAAGATTAGAAACTTGTTAAGTGAAATGTACCAGTAACAGTTAAAATTCGGCCTCAGTTTCCATGTATTTTCTACAAATATTGTTTGTATTTAGTTGGAGGACATCACGGACGTTAAACACAAACTGGAAGAATTCCAAAAAGCTATAACTGAAATGGGTGCAACTATGCATCGAATAAATGCCCCCAATATGAAGGCAATGGAAAAGTAGGTTGCACATAAGCGTACTCGTAATCATGGTGATGGGCTTACACTCGTACAACTTGCTGTCAAAACTGCTCTGAAAGTCTAAAACGTGTAGTTCTTCTAACATACTGGTGATAATGGGAGGCTTGATAGAGCCACTTTTAAGTTTGGTGAGGCAGTTTTGCCAGCAAGAAGACCACACCATTAGATTTCAGGCATTGTAGGACTTGGTGCAATTGAGGTGCAGTGAATGGTGGAATGGCATGCGGCGCTGTTTGATAATTTGCACTTGCTAACGTTTTTAGGTTTTATTTCAAATAGCTGGAAGACCAGAGAGAAGTGAAACACGAACTGGACAAAATCAGTAAACAAGTTTCAGACATGACCACGCATTTACACCGTATCAATGCACCAAATATGAAAGCGGTCGAA
This sequence comes from Haplosyllis leylae, assembly GCA_038406175.1. NCBI lineage: Eukaryota > Metazoa > Annelida > Polychaeta > Phyllodocida > Syllidae > Haplosyllis > Haplosyllis leylae. The sequence goes on along the minus strand of JBCAUG010126456.1, from coordinate 4,365 downwards.
AAGTAGGCCTCTTAATCAACATGTTTCAAATTCTGCTTTGGAGCGGTAGATTAGTGCTCAGTTGTGTTTGTGTTTTCTATCTGTTTTCACTTGATGTTGATCTTAGAACAGTCACGAGTTTTTTAGTGCAATAGAATCAGTTGGAACGTAGGGATTATATTTTTAGATTCGCGTCTATTTACTGTGATGAATTGTGGGCTTTTTGTTCGTGCCAAATGTTTTAGATGGAGAAGATTCTTGCTAAATCATTTAAAGTCAATTTGAAAAGCTTCAGAAAAGTGAGAATTAAATTATCCAGTGTGCAAAGTAAGATCATATAGAACACAAAATGACCTGATTATTGGTATTATATAATGGCTGAACTGGGACGTACACATTTATGTTTGTTGAATTGTTTGTAGGTTAGACGGTGTTCGAGAACGATTTCAGGAAACTTCCAACGATTTTGACATGGCTCGAAAAAGAGCCAAAAAGGCAAAGCAAGTGTTTGAAAAGGTTAAACGGGAGCGCTTCGAAAGGTTCATGAGGTGTTTTGAACACGTGTCGAATCGAATAGATGACATTTACAAAGTAAGTAAACAACATTTCTGTCCATTACATCGTCGATCGTTCGAAACTACACGGCAACAACTACAGGTTTAATGCAAACACCGTCGAGGGTCACATTTGCACCTTGAAAATTACTTGGTTTCAAATTAGAATGTTTACCTCATGAGGTAACTGTAAATGAGAGGCTCTTCAGTTGTGTTTTCCTTTTTAAGTGGCTTCAGCGCAGGAAAGTTAATTCTTACTTTTTCCAGACAGTGAAAACTTGAGCATGCTAGAAAACAAATGAAAACTATTTTTGGCAAAGGAAATTTGATCATGGTTGGTATGTGGCCACCCTGAATTACATATCTCAAAAGGCATAAAATAAAAATGCTCATTCTTCTCTGAAGGCGTTATCAAAGAATCAGTCAGCACAGGCATTCCTGGGACCCGAGAATGCCGAGGAGCCTTATTTAGATGGTTGCAACTACAACTGTGTAGCACCTGGCAAACGATTCCGACCGATGGACAATTTGTCAGGAGGTGAAAAGACGGTCGCTGCTTTGGCTCTTCTGTTTGCCATTCACAGGTAGAATTCATTTAAACAATAGAACTTTACATAGCACGTGTTACTGGAGAAAATCATCATTTCTTGAATTGTAGCATTTGTGGGTTTTAACATGTCGGTATTGTGATACTTTATAGTTACATGCCTGCTCCGTTCTTTGTACTGGACGAAATAGATGCTGCTTTGGACAACACAAATATCGGAAAGGTGCGTACACCTGAACTGTTCGTAGATGAAGGGAAAAACAAGTTTGCCACTTGGCAGGGAAAATGGGGAATTTTGATGTTCATTTTTCCAGACAGGGAAACACGGGGAATTAGCCTAAAGACACTAAAAACTTTTTTTACACAGGGGATTTATCTCCAACAAAGGGACATTTTTGAAGTTTTACAGTAGTATATCTCTCTGTGGTGGTACTAGAATAAATTTTATTTTAATGTTGAAACAGAAACGGGGGAAAACGTTGAGAACACGTGGATTGGAGTGTGGCAACCCTGAAGAAGTATTGCATGATACCCGGTACTAGAAATATACAGTCAAATAGTTCATCAAATTGAATTCCTAAATATTTTATTTTGTGACAGGTCGCTGAATACATCAAGGAAAAGTCGGAGGATAGTTTCCAGTGTATTGTCATCTCGCTGAAAGAAGAATTCTATAACAGAGCTGATGCATTAATTGGCATTTATCCTGAGGTAAATTTTTAAGTGTATTGGTTCACACATGCCCTCAGAATGAAGCTAAAAACCGAAGTATTTCTTTTTTGAAGAATAAAACGGTTTTTCCCAACAAAGTAATTCTATTTGGTTTGGTTTTATCTCATTGTAGCAAGGAGATTGTGTTATGAGCAACGTGCTGACGGTGGATCTCACGGAGTACGCCAACCCAGACGGACCACCATCTCCACTGCATGGCGTCCGTTAAGAACGCGCCTGTTCGTTCCAATGGTAGTTTCTGTATCTTGTACGTATAATGTTCATAGTGAGTGCGTTATTTACCTTGATAGGAGGTGACAGTTCTTAAATTATCAGTTGATGTTTATTTTTCATGTTTCTGAACTTGATGCAGTAAAATATTGCTTATTGGTCTTCGCTTAAGAATTACGTAGTTTACAATTTCATCTGAAGTGAGGCGGCAATAATGGGAATAATTGCGATGTCCTTTATCTGAGATTATATCCAGTGAATAGTGCATGAAATTATTTGGAAATTTGTGAAAGTGAATGAGGAAGTTTTTACGAAAACAGCGCATTACCAAGACATTTCCTTTTTTTGTAAGGGTGTGAATAAAACGGAGACGAATATGCAATGAAGTTGCCATAACGCTGTCAATAATAATGTATATTGAGATATGAAATAGAAAATCGCATAGACCCTCCTTTTCTGTGATTAGTTTTGTCAAAGTTTTATGGACTCTTGGTAGAAATACAGTGTTTAATGATCAAAACGAGCATTTTACTAAATATCTTTACAATCAATGTTCACTCTTCTTTTTACTGAAATTGAGTTTACTTTTTATCATATACTGTAAATTGTTGTGAATTTTTTGTCGCTGTTTCCTAGTTAAATAAAGACTAGTTTGACTGTAAAATCGCGTTTAATTATTTTGTATTTAACACTTGTTGAGCGAAACTAAATTCTGTTCTGGGAGTTTTCAATTTGTTGTGCGTATTTGGAATGCATTTCCATCTCAAACGTAAATTGTTATTTGCTAATGACACTATGGTGACAGTTTTTTCATCCGACTATTTTTTGGCCTCACAGTCCGTAAAAGAACAAAATTGACAACTTTGTTGACGTTACGCTGTCACTGAATGAGCGTGAAATTGTCGAGACACTGTAGTGATTTATATGGCTCCAAACAAAGATCCTAAAAGGATCAACTTCGCAAGAAATGTTTTGTGGAATTAGATGGTTCCAAAGAAATAGCCAAATTCAAGGAAATTATTTTTGGAGTTAATGCCCGATGTTCATGTGAGATTTAAACCGTGGAAAGTTTATCAGAATATTATCGGTATTTGCATTCCTTTTTAAGGGATGAAAATGTTCTCAGTTGGGATCATTAATTTTGTAAACATGCTCAAATATTTGATTTCATCCCAGTTCAAACATTGTCTTTTTTGGGTATGTGGAAGCTAATCGTAACCTTCTTCGAGGTGATACTGACTATGAACTGTTTCAAATAATAAAAAAAAACTTGATGGGAATAAAAAGTGCTCTAAAATGTTTGTTCAGATTCAACAAATTCTCCGTGCAATGTTCAAATTACCTGTTGTTGGGGAACACACAGCAAACAAGCACCAGAAGATATTATGTATGTACTTGTAGCTCAAATTTCAAAAGTTAGTATATGAAGTCTATTCATCGTTTTGTTAAAATATTCAATAGCGTGGATCAAGCATGGTATTCCCTGGGATGAAAACAATCGTATTGCTATCAATGACCTTCTGGCAAGTTTGCAAACACTTGGTAAGTAAACGGATTCTTGTTTTCAAGTGAAAGCCGTGGCATTAGGTACAATTTCATTTTCATTTAGACATTTCCTTCCTTCTTATGCCACAAACGTGTTTTACAATCCGAACTATTAATCTTGAGTTCTGTAAAAATTCAGGAAATTTTTGATTTTGTTTTTACCAATTCGAACTGTTCAAACTAACACATTAATCTTCATGTTCTAAGATTTGTGTCGGTTATCCAATCCTTGCAAAAATGGAGGAATGTGTTACAATGTTGGAACGCAAAGAAGATGTATGTGTATTAATGGATGGACGGGCGACAGATGCAGATCTCCACCAGGAGGTACAAAAATTGCTATCAAAGGAGTATATGGTTGACCATCATGGATTCAGTTGGATTTTCAGGCAGAACCTCAAAAATTGATGAATGAATTCTTTCCAGATGTGCAGATAACTAAGACAGATATGAGGCCAGAGCTACTCGAATTGATTCAGGACATAGTTACTTCAAAAATTATCTCGACTTCCGATATTAAGGAAAGTGCAAAGCAGGTATAAATCCGACTCAATCAATTTCTATGGTTCATTTTCGTATGACATTTCCCACTTTCTGCCACACAATGGATTTTACTGAAATCCATGAAATGGCATTACAAAAGAAAATGCCCATTCGAATCAAGACAGGTTGTGTAATTTACGTTCTCAAAATAAAAACAATTCGATTTGTCACCAATCTTCATGGGGTTGGTGTGAATAGTCTGGTGTCCAGCCTGGCTTTCCTGAGGTCCAATGGGTGACCAGGGCTTTTATAGCC
>JBCAUG010126455.1:22966-37238 GCA_038406175.1 Haplosyllis leylae | reverse complement strand
CAGATGATACTAATGACCCCATAAAAATGTGCGCTTTCAGCACTGGGTGTGTGAAGTGTAGTATGTCGTTTCCTGCTATTGACCGTTTATGAGTACTATGATTCTGTGTGTACTTTGTGTCTAGTACGAGGTGGCACTTTAGATACCTCATGATTGCGAAAGAGATAAACAGCCCCATAGAGCTGCATTGCACCCATTTTTAAACAGTACGGTAAACGATACATAGCCTAATAGAAATGAGCATTTGATTGTTTATGAGTTCCAATGTTAATTGTTTTGATTCTGAATATATACTGATATAATATAATTGAAAAACTAGAAGCGGTGTAAGGAATTTAAAGATTATTCAGTTCAGTTGATATTGTATTCATTTGCTTCTGAATACATTTCAGACATTACATATAGAACGCACAACTATGCACACGGCGTCTCAGCTGCCTGGTATACTACGCTGGTTCGAAGTCGTAGAAACTGAATCTATCACACTGAATCCTATTGAGGCAGCTATCGACACCATGGATAACAAAAATAAAGAACTGCGTCAACTTGTAGCGCGGTACAGCACTGAATATCCACCCAATGACCTCAACCCTCTCACAATGAGGTTAAATGGCAACATAGATGCTGCTGTTGGAGGAGGCATTGCCAAATACCAGGAGGCATTTTTCAGTGATGATTACATCAAACAGAATCCTGAATATGCTCCACACATTGCTCGGTTAAGAGCATTATTTCTTGAACAGGTAAATTATGAAAGTCATTTCATTTTAATTTCAACATTTCATTTTTTTTCAGCGGATGAATTAACTATTTCTCAAATTTACATCAGTTAAGGCTTGTTTACACGTAGCGTGTGTGTGTGCGTCTGCGTCAACGTTTGCGTCAAGTTTTGTATTGAGTCAATGGTGACACAAATACACACGCAGAGAATGGGTCTGAACCCATTCCCTGCGTTTTCCATAAGCACAATGTTAAAGTTTTGATACAGACACACACGCAAAAGCTACATATAAACTGAGCTTTAGTTATACCCTACTGTAATATTTAGGTCAAATGCTCATTCAATACAGGTTCAGATCCTGGAAGGAGGACTGTCACTACACAGTCGACTGGCACCAAATGAACTCCAGCCTTTACACAAAAGGCTTGTGGAGCTGTTCTCCAAGATGAAACAGGGAATTAAGTCTTCTGTGAGTTTGTACAGTACACATTTTAGCAAAATAAAACAACTCTGTTTACACAGTTTCCAGCCTCACGAAAACACAGCTTCTCATATTACGTCACATTTGTTATTATGATGTGATCCATATTAGGTGCCGTGTAATGTCAGTAATATTTGTTGAAGTTTCCGCCCGCATTTTATCCAGAGGACCACTTCATCTCTCGATGTTGAAATAAGCAATTGGGTGCTCTCTTTATCATTGTTTCAGGGAAGCATTTAATTCGCAAATGCAGTATATTTTCCATCGTGTTGTTTTGTAGGGCTCGCCAAACATGACTCGTTTACTGAATTCCTTGCGTCATGAAGACAGTGGTCACCATGGTGATTTACTAAATATCAGCCCAAGATCAAGTCAGCATTCATCGAGGTCCATGTGAGTTCGCACATTTCATTATTGTGTGTGTTTGTTTCTTTTGGTATTTTTACGGCAGAAGAGAGGAAACCATTAAGGATCCACAAGTTCATCCGAATGAAACGAAATACAAATCTGCTTCTTGCCCGGATTCCTGCGAATTGGTGGAAACCACATATGTGAAAAAAAATCTTTTGACTATTACCATTAAGGTTGTTTTTACATGAAAAATGCAAAACATTTTCAGATCACCATCTTTCACACCAACACCTCCGGGGAGTAACCGTTCATCGGGCGTGTTCTGTGGGGAAGGCGACTCCGAATCAGAACAACTGCTTGATGTACGTATTTTAAAAGTGAATGAAGCTCTCATATTGAATTTAAGTAAAACATGCAACAATGATTTATTAACAATTTCGTTTTGTCATCAAGAAATTCATAAATGACCTCCCTTTCGTGCATCTTAAGAATAGTATTGGTGTAGTATTAAGAATTTACAGCTGAAGAAAACTGTCAGTAGTCAGTGATAGTGATACTAATATTTGGTCCGGTGCTCACTGCTTTGGGGGATGGATGCATGTGCCAAAATATTAATAACTAACTTTAGTGCAAACGTAGTTGTTTTGGACACAGACATAAATGTGGAATGGCAAGGGCCAATCATGTGCTGTATGTAAATGTTATGTCACATCTGGAATTAGAATAGCTCTGCACGCAAAATGCACCAAAACTCAGTGACCATGACATCTGTACATATTGCTGTGTATTATAGCAACTGGGTGTAGGTGGCAACTACTTGGTACCCCAAGGCTTGCTGGCTAGGCGCAGGTTCAGTTCTCCGCTGGGCAAGCTCAGTCTATCGCTCTCTCACCGTCCAATATCCGCAGGCTGCAAGTCTAGTGAGATCTATGATCATCAGGTAAACGTGTGCTTAGAATAGGAGTAAATTGTGTCATGGTCCTTTTGGTAAAAATAGTAATTACTTCAAAGCATTGTTTTTAATTTAAACAAGAACTTTGGCAATTTTTTTCCAAATTAACATGACACGCTCGGGTATTTTAACATTACTGTTGAAAAATGCAAGAGGCATTATGTTTAATAAATCCAAACTCACTCCTGGTTATGGAATATTAACACCCCTCTCTGCACAGTTTAGTGGTTGTATGCAAATCACGCCCTGTCAAAATAATAACCCACTAAATGAAAAAACCCTAGGTTTAAGGTAAGACTTAACTGCACTTATCCTATAGTGTGATCTGGGAATGTACATTTGTTTACAGACGTCGATTTTGGGACGCAGTGTAATGACAAATGGACGTCGGGGATCAAGTGACCCCGCTCTCTGTTCTAAAGGTAAGAATGACACAAACACTTGTCAAGTGTGTAGACTTGCGAAGAAAACAGAGAACAACAAACAGTATTTGAATCATTTCGCTGCCCGTGTCCGAAGGTTACTGGGAGGTTATGGTTTCAGTCAGATGTGTTTGCCCACATAGGTGGGATGCCGTATTCCATGATACACGGGGAACCTATTCTATGACACGATGGAACGGGGCACTACCTCCCCCACACCCGGATGGACCAGAACCCACCCCTAGCCAAATGCATCATCGGGTAGTAACGGTGAATATGTTATTTTCCGTTTACCATCAAACGGAAACTCCACAATTTTTACGAAGGAATGCGTAAACATATTTCTTCATTGGTAATATTTTACCGACCGCGTACGTTGTACGAAGGAAGGCACCCACCCCTCCCCTTTCCTCTCCCATCCCAGTGCTTTATGAGATAGGACCCCCCCCCCCTTCCAGTACATCTTGGGATAGGAAACCCACCCCTCCCTTTCCGCTCTCCCAGCAAGAGGAACAAGGCCTGGGACCATAGTTAGTCGGTATGTCTCCTTCTGCAAGGCTTTCTTGTCCCACAAATTTTGTTGTGAAAGCATTAAATATTAGGACACGGCATTGTGAAACTATTCCTCAAGATTTGTCAGGCCGTCAATATTGCAACAATAATTAAGAAATTACTTGATTCTAGATGGCATGACGCACACACCATCAATACTGAGTTTAGATAGGGAAAGCTTTCATCAACAACAGCAACGGCACCGCAGAATCAGAGCCAACAACGGGAGGAGCAAAACAGTCGGCTCAGTTTCATTCGGTAAAGGGCCAGACGAGAACAAACAGCTGCCAAGAAAATTGTCTTCTACAGGTACATGAATGATAAAAATTAATTAAAAGCGCACGTTCTATTATTTTTCCTGCCATTGATTCTTACTGCCAATTAAGCTGAATTGTTTAAATGTATAAGTGTATGTTTTTTCTCTCAAGACTTGGAACGAGCAACACATGGAGATGGGCCTCCCCCGTTACCAGAACGGAGAACTAAGAGGGTAAGCCACGCCGTATGTACCAACTTTATATTCTGGGTGTGAATGTGAACTTAGAATAAGAATTAAAGTATTGCATAAAGTGTGTTTCTTGTTTTACTAGTGAATAAAGTAAAACGTTTCCCTCAAATTATTTTTGTGATAATGAAAAGAAATTATTAATCATTTTATTTGCAGCAAACGTCAGCACCAGCAGTATCAGTCACAGAGTTGCATTCACCGCCAACACGAGACATCGACACCAACAATTTAGGCCAGAAAGTGCCACCATGCATACCTCCACGCCCTCATACAGACTTATTGAACAGAGCCTCAAATGAACTTGGATATGCACTGCCCACACAAAAGGAAGGAAATCTTACAGTAGATGAAGACGGAAAACAAAGCAACAGCAGACAAACTGATAGTGATAGTATAAGTACAACTGGAAGTATTACATCGGCTTCGACCGAAGGTGATGACAGTGCAGCACCTCCTATACCGCCAAAAATGATTCCAAGATCTAGCAGTATTCACCATCAAGTCGGATCTTCAGGTCCAACGACACCAGTCTCATTGAAATCCCCACCGGGAGGCTCACCCATCAAAATCACACCAAGCACCCCGACTTCAGTGTCCAGCTTACCGGCACTGCCCACGATAGGAGGCAAATCTCCACCACCCATACCAAAGCGAAACTTTTCTTCTATGCGAGGGACGCCACCTCCTGCAGGTACCACGACTCCACAAAGTCACCACAGTTCTCAAGACAGTGTCAGTGATGCCCAATCAAGTGCATAACAAGATATGTCACCATAATTCAAAATGACCTTTGAATAGGGTGATGTACATCCTCGTTTAAGCAGTCGATTTCAAAATGATGAGTAGAAGTGCTGCTTAGGATGCCCAGTGACTTCTTCTTATGTCAAATCGATCTTGGTGGGAAAAGAAGCCAATTTTTCTGCGAGATAGTTGCCCAAATACGACTGATTGTATGAACAAGTAATGTGGTCAATTCTATTATGTATATAGTGATGGTCTGACCTGCCTCTTTCAACATGTGTATTATAGTTCATTCACTAATATTGCTTACAAATTGTATTAATGAATTATTTATGCGCTAATGATCGAAAACAGGGTTAATCTGTTGACAGTAGCTCCAATTTGTTTCACCCACCCACAAAGTTCCATTTTAATCGGCAGTGATTTTAACCCTGAACAGTGTTGTACATAATCTTTATCGTAACGGATAAAGTCAAATCTCCTTTGTGCGATGCGCATTAATAGCATGAAAACATGATTGAATTAGTCTTGACCTGAAATGTCATGCAGTATTCAGCTTCAGGCAGTTTAAAGGAGTTTTGACTCTGTACGTTTGTGAACAGTTTTGCCATCAGGCATGGCTACCAACACCATAAGATTTGACACCATGCACTTGCCCACTTCAGGGTGACAATCACAACTTGTCATTACAACATTTCACTCAATGAAAATTTGATTCTACTTTGTACGTTGCAGATATTTTGTAGATTGATGTACAATAGTAGATTGAAGAAAGCACCAAAATGTCTTGACAAATTCCTCAGAGCTAACTTTGCACCCCTTTCCATTAGCTTCCTGACCCTTGGGTTTTGTGCCTATCATTGATCTTTTGAAATACGTGCAACGAGCAATAGAAAGTGTTTTAATTGAACAATTAGCAAGATACACCAAAGGTATTTAAATGTAGTTCTTCGTAGGATTCTAGCTTAGCTAATATCTGAACCTAACGTTGTGATACTGGAAATAAAATTTCTTACTTAGAAGCGTGATTTTGGATACATTTACCAAGAATACCAAATTGAAATGACTGCCAGTATGTGTCAGTTTGTTAAAACGTTACTGTGTTTATTATTGTATCATTATGCTTAGCACCAAGCACTAATTTTTTTCACACACTGTAAATTTTCTTCATAATTCATACGTGTCTACAGGAGTAGAGGTAAATTCATTTGTAGTCCATCAGCATGTTGCACATGCACTAACGTAGCTAACTTTAGATGCGCTGTCTTTAAAAGAACGATAGAATTTACTGTGCCATAAATCAATGTGCTGTGTAAATGGTCTTTTCCCAAAAGTTTCTATGTAAGCAGTTATAACTAGTTGTACGGTAGCAGCTTTATGTGCGCAATCGTAGTAGTGTTTGATAACACAATTTTTAAGAAGTAAAAAAGTTATTGATAATTTCTAAGCTGCTTGAATATTAAACTTAATTTATTACAAATACAAATATAATCATGCTTGAAATTACAAGGTACTTTTTTTATATTGACATATTGTAAGAAAAAGTTTCACCTGGCACAAAGACAAAAACAGCTCGGAAATTCTGAAAGAAATTTTGTTTGTCACGAAGGAGCGATTGTGGCAGCCATGCCTTAGGACAGCTCATGTCTGAAACAGCATAGTGTGTCAATTTTCTGAATTTATTCAATTCTATTTGTTCAATTAAATACGAAGTATTGGCGTGTGTAAGTCCTCCTTGTTCTTTACCAGTGAAGCTGTGAAATATTATTTAGCCAGATCCATGAGCTAACCAAATTCACAAGCAGAAATTAGAGGTAGCTTATTTTCAGAAATATCGTACCATCGTCACACTATATATACGTATTATTACACAGTACACAGCAAAGAAGTGTTTAGAAATGTTTGTTATGTGATAAACTCAGCGTAAAAGCTAACGTAAAATCTCAACTAAACTTATGATAGGTTTTCTTCTATGATGCGTCAACTCCATGTGTAAACTGGTAACAAAGGCATAAGAGCACAACTGCGGAGCGCAACCATGACTTTTTTAGTCAGTCATAGGGTTCAAAGTGCTGTACGTGCGTGGTGTAATTGCTTGAACGAGCGTTTTCCGTTTTCGAGACTGTATGCGGAGTTAATGGCCTATTGACATACCCTCTGCCGGGGTCGGGGCCCAGTCCCAGAAATGGCTACAGCAGCCATTTAGGGACATAGATCTGTTCCCTTTTGTGTGCAGTGTGACTTTCTGTACAGTATAACTGTAGCCACACATCAATTGGGGGGGGGGGGATCCTCTGGCAGAGGGCCCCGCTGTCTCCGTGTATGTGAATAAGGTGTGAATACACAGCAATGCCAAGAAAAGCAAAGCATTCACAAAGTGTAAACTCTGACGTCACTGTTTCTTTGAATTCAATGTTGCATCAAAAATCCTTCATAAATAAGCCGCGAATTCAATGTTGCATCAAAAATCCTTCGTAAATAAGCCGCGAAAGTCATTCCCCGAAAAAGTCTGTATCTGTGGTGCCAAATCTCGATTTTGTTAGAACTGTATTGTTAGCTTGAGCAGTTAAATTGAAGGAAACGGATTGCAAAATAAGTGTGGCCATTTTTTTTGTAAGGAATATATTGTTCACCATTGGTTTGAAATTGGTTACCTATAATGTTATCAACATCGTGAGTTTACTTCTAGATAGTAACTGGAGGTGCAGATTCGCATGTTTCTTTCATTCATAGATGCATTTCCAATTATTCAATCTAACATAAATACCTGTGTGGCAGCCAACACAATCCTAGGGGCAATATATTTTGTAAAATATGTACTCTGTTCTTAAAGAGGAATAGAAGTGCAGAAAATGACAATCCTAGAGGATATGTGCTACTTATTATCAGATGTAAGAAGTAAACTGGTGCTAAATTGGAGTGAAGTGTCCCGACAAAGGATTTATTGTGAAGGAACAGACAGCTACACTACATTAGTATCAATTGAACACAAAGCAGTGCATGGGAAGGTCAAAATGCTCCAAAAATCTGGGCCTAATTTCTGTTTGAAAGATAGGGGAGAATTTTAGCAATAGCATGTTTTGAATGAGTATCGTTGGAAGTTGCAATACCATCTTTCAACTTACTTAAATACAAATAAAATCTTAGCGTAGATTCATTTAATGTAATTACTAATATAATATGTACAGGAAATTTTATTTCACCTCGCATCACAGCCAACCTACAAAGTACAATGTTTCTGAAATAGAAATATGTACATACTGTAATTCATTTACCTTTTAGAAAGTACCCAAAATCTGTATTAAGTATGCAGAAAAAAAATAAATTTTGCTTGTGGTAGTTTTACTTTGTCGACCTCGCTTTATTCGGAGTCATCCTATTGTGCGCTTCCAGTGAAAGTAAATCATAGTTTGTCACATGTGCAATGTATTGTTGATATTTAATTATTATTGTTGTGATTTGTATTTTGTAATGCTTATTATTGTTACAGATTTTGTATTCAGTAAACGATATCCCTTACTGCTGTATTATTATTCTATTTTGAAAAATTTGCTGTGTCAGAGACCATCCAGAAGTAATTTCTCGTTTTTCGAAACAATTTATTCCCAAGGTCAGAACAAAGTATTAAATTTCAGTTTTCTTCCAGATTTACAGAAATTCTATTTGGTCGGCATTTTTGTACATGTTGCTAACTGGTTGTACATTTTCCGCAATGTTTTTATCTAATGACCAATAAAAAGATAAAATAATCAAGAACATAATTTTCCTTTTTTTATCCTAAGTAAACAAAGAGTAACGTTTCTTTTTTAAAGTGTTCATTTATTTGTACTTGGGATATTTTATTACAAAGTACAAACTGTTACATTTCACAATATGATCATGACCAGATTTCGCTTAAAGTCTTTCAGTCATTCGGCTTTGTCCTTCGTCTCGGAATTAGAGATCAGATATATGAGATAACTAAGCATTTGATTACTTTTCAAATTTCCAACCTTTTCAAAATATATGGATTCGATTATTGAATATTTAATTTACCTAAATACATTACATTTCATCAATGACGTGAGGTCACTTGCTGGCAAAAAACCTTCATTTATGGAATTATTTCTGGACCCAACAGGATATTTATAATAATAATGATAATTCATGTATCTATTGACTCGATACAATGAAGGAGTATGTAGCTAATAAAAATTAAAATAACAAAGAAAAACAATTCAGCTTGTCAGAATCTCGAATCACTTTCAAAACAAAACAAGGGTATCAAGTATTTTCTACAATATTGGGAATATAATCTTTACTATATAAGTGTTAATAATTGTAAGTTATGAACAAAAAGAAAACGCGATATCACATAATATTAACGTAAACCCAGAAACATGTTTTAACATAACAAATAAAATGCAATTCCAAATTCATTAATATAAGGTATAACTCCTAACAAACTTTAAACCAAATATTTTAAACAGCTGTTGGAATTTATTTTACTCATTTCTTAGTGGGGGAAATATTACATCATGACATGACATCTGGGTTTTATGTAAATTAGCACCTGTCGGCTGCACACGCAAGTCTCAATAATTTCAAGTACATCAGAAAAGAAGTGTATCACAAAGTAATTGTTGCTACCTTTAAACCAGGGTAGTTAGAAGATAAATATAACTGGTGCACTCTGTACAATAGAATCGAATACCGCACTCACGGGAATACCTGGGATTGATGGGGAAACCTTCTGCAGAAACCACTGTTATTCGGGCTCTCCGTTCGAACTGAAACAGCAGTGAGAGTCCAACTATCAAGTTAAATCTTTGGTACAAAAATTATTGTAATTTTAACACCTTACAACTTCGGTATTCCCTTCCGCAACAAAACGGCTACTGACGAGATGTCAGAATCACGAAATGAAACATAGCGCACCAGTCATTATTGGGTATTCAAATATTCTATTGCACCACATTACTCATTCACAAATAAAGAATAATTAAACGATGCTGCAATTTTCAGATCTTTGTCAGCACTAAATTGTAAAGTTTAGTAATAAAACCACAGCTAACATCGTCAATATGTAATTTTAAATGTGAGCATTTCCAGGGCAGTGGACTGTTCAAGCCACTGACACATTTTTGTCAATGGATTCATTACATTCATTGTCTATATGGCACGCTAACGTATTGTCAGAGCTTTCATCGACATTGCTTGTCTGCGTTCCAGCTGTTTGAGTCGCCGCCGTTCCATCTGTTACTGGTCCATCTAATGAACTACTTGAAGGAATACCAGAATCATCGCTATGTAGTATTTTAGGTGTGGGCGGACAAGCAGCCTGCTCATCTTTACTTAATTCGCCTGTTATTCCTGTGAGTGGACGAAATGCACTCTGAGCCCCGCTGCTGTGACGTAATCTAAGGCGCCCTTCAGAATTATTGTTATGAGATGGAATGGATGAAGTCCTAATAGGTGGGGTTGGAGCTCTGGTCTGATTGGTCCCTTGGTGAACATCCGCTTGTGGTTGATTGTAAGGTGGCACTGTGGGCTGGTTTCTGTTGTCAGACTGATTCAATATCAGACCAGCGGTATCACGATCATCCACTGGTGAATATGGAGGCGGCAATTCAAATCTACCACTCGGATAACTTCCTTCTTCTGAGCTGCCATGATGGTTGTCATTTTCCGAATACAACGGGGGAGGTTCCATGAAGGTCACCTACAATTAAATCGTGTAATCCCCTATTATTAATTGTTATTATAAGGTCAAATCCGACCTTTCCAAAAACTATTCATCATACGTATACTTTAAAATTTATATTTCTGAATTACTATGATGACTAAATTCTGTAGATAAAATAACATTGTGACAGTACATAACATAGATGTGAATAACTTACGGGAGGTGACATGACACGGTGGATCTGCGCCGGTTCCACAATAGTACCATCAGGAGCAGCTGCACCATCTGACAAGTCCTCCTGGCGGGCATAATGTCGACGCATTCTGTCAAAACTAGAACAAAAATGATCAAATATAACTACCAGTGTAAAACAGCTAAATCAACTAAAATCCGGAAGGTGTCGATGAATAGATAAGTCGGAAATTAAACACTTGCCCCTTTTTCTTCAGGCATATGACTCCCAACCATATAATCACCACCATAAGTATAACAATGCTGAGTGCACACCCTACCATAAGTCCAATATCTGTTGGACCTTGGAACACTGAAATAAATATTTATAAAACAAACTATTATGACATATCAATCGAAAACTTTAGGAAAAGAAAGTCAACACCAGGAAAGTTGACTTTCATTTCGAATGTTTTCCTTCAATTTTATTCACTTAAACATAAGACAGCTGGAAATTTTGACTCACTTGCATTTGGATCATCATGATCATGACCACTATCGTGATGAGAACAGTCCCTTGAATCACTGAAATCATCATTTCCACAGTTTTGAGCACCATTGCAATAAAGTGATTCGCTTATACAATATCCATTCACTTTGCACTTGAGGTAGCCTGGGTCACACTGGTTATCTGGAGATGGATCTGAAAAGGAAGTCATACTCATCACTCACTGTAGCCAAATATTTATTGGTCTTTACTCAAGAAGCCTGGTCTTTACTCAATAACCTGTGCTCTTCAATGCCCCACCAGATTTATTTTCGTTAACTTGTTAAAACTTAGCCATATCCTTTATTTTCCACAAAAAGAGCCAAATTTGGACTCGCAACGCACATTGGACCTTGGAACATTGAAATAAATATATTTTTGCATACTTTGAGACTTTCGATACAATGACGTTCTTGAGTTTGAACACAATTACCTTTAAAAACAGTTAATAGTAGCTCAAATCCTCTAAAATCCTCTGACGGGGAACCAACGAAATACAAAGTTAATTCCTGTCCACTGGATTTGTAGTCTTGGATGTTGCCACTGCTGAACTCGTAGTTACCCTTGGAGTATTTGCCATATAATCCTCGGGCCGGTGTTAATTCCTTTCCAGTATCTTTGCCATCATAAATGCGGAACCTTGGTAAAAAGACGTCTTCATCAGAATTTGCTAAATACTACCGAGTTAAGACTCAATCTGTTTGAGAAAACTAATGCAACGGAACTGTAGCTGTTGTATGCCAGTCACGATGATTTTATCGTGGGTAAAAATATCAATAGTGCCCAAAACAATAACAAAAACACACACGTGACACATTGAACGATTGCACTACACTCTGATGCATACCTGTCCACTGTTCCCGGGTTGTAATTGATGTCAACTCGCTCAAAATGTAATAACAGACGATAGTCCGGATCTCTCGTTGAGAACGTTACGATACAAGATGACGAACTTTGCCGTGAAGGATTCTTTGTTAACTTAACGTGCATACTTCCATCTACATACACTCGGGCGTCATCGAAGAAGAATGTGCGAATGTGGAGTCGGCAGTGGTCCTCCATATATAGTATGGGAAGTTTGTCACCTGAGAAATGTTAAAAAAAAGATATAAATTGTTTTACCAAGTCTTGACAAGTGGGTAAACATTACGAAGTTACACTAGATCTATTTTGTTGTTGTTTTGAGTGAATGTAGAGGTCTTCATCGAGTCTTTTTGATATATTTCTAGATTCTAGAGCGGATCAGTGTTACACATGAACCTTACCTCTATCGAAAAGGGGCGCAGGTCTTTCAGTCCTTGGAGGTGATGGTCGAGGCGGAGGCCAGTCTTTAAATGGTGATGGGCGACCGCGTCTTGGTGATGGTGGTGGACGATCGAGTCTTGATGATGGTGATGCCGGTGGGCTCTCGTGTTTCTCATAGTCATACCGATCTTGATCATAATGATAACGACTCTGATCATAATGATAATCTCTCAGATGTGGCTCATACATGTAACCCCGATCGTCATGGCGGAAGTCGTCATGTCCACGCACAACACATAAATACACATAGATCCATGTCACAGTTACTCCAGTATATGTCAGGAAAGATCTACACATTTTGTTTTACGATTTTGCTGAATATATTCCCAAACAATGGTCACTGGAAGTGTTAAAAAACGTTAAAAACATCATATGATACCTCTGCTGACGTCACACCCAAAATACCGCACTAAAATGGAAACTCGTATACACGTATTTCAGAACGGAACAACAATGCCACACCAAGGTAAAGCACAGACGATAAAACAAACAGACAGAGCAGACAGCTGAATTTGCCTGCCAAACCACCTAGCAGCAGTGGTGCTCAGTTACACTAAGTAGGTCACATGTCACTAGGCATTTTTATATAAGTATTGTGCTATCTAGAGCACTTTAAAAATAGTACAGTACAAATATATCTATTAGGGAATATTAAGCACTAGAATTGTTCATTTGAAATAGATAAAGGTATTTTTATTGTTCAAAAATGTAAAATATTTTGAATGAAGTGATCAGTAAATACAGATGACTTGGTGACTGATTTGTTGTTGAGTCTCACTGCCACTATGGGTGCTGCAAGATAACTGGTAGATAGGCTCATATAGGCACTGCTCCATCAGTTTGTTTTATCATGTGTAGGTAAAGTCAACAGGAATGGAAACCTAAATCAAATAATTATTTGGAAAAGAAGAAATGGTTCCACTGTTATTTAATAGAGTATGACAAAATAAGCCCTTTAATGCTATTTGCAAAACCAGGTTAATACACCTCATTTATGATATTGAATACCAACCACCTTGAACAGGATATCAGTCACATCTCAAAATAATAATATCCACATTGATTTGGTATTTGCAAATTAAAGTGCCATACTTAGTAAAACATACATCAATGTGGGCAGCTTTGCTTTGGTTACTCTGTGAAGCTGTTTTTGAGTGGCCTGTGAAATGCTTAAAATCAGTGGACATCATTGCATTTAAATTATTATACTGAGCTGAGTTTGATATTTTTGTAATATTTCAGCATATTTTATGACTTAGGTAATATCACCTATAAGTGTTGAAAAAAATTGAAACAGTGTCAAGATACAGGCTATTGAATCTTTAGATTTAAAATTTTAGTTTCTTCAAATTTATAAGATAAAAAAATGTTCTGCAACACTGTGTATGTTGTACCTTGAAATTATTAAAACCTCTAAAATTTTCACCATTAAAATTGGATTTTAGACATTTGCAGAGTCCACCTACCCCTTCATCATTTCAGCTGGTCTCATTTAAATATAGTACTTCACAAAAAAGTAGTATTTGCCTAGGCACAAGAGAACTTATCGAACAACCCTCGTATTTTAGTGGTAACCATCTGAAGGCGTGACAAGATGGCCGATTACGACGAACCGATTTCGGACCAGGAAAAGGTGGGTTTTAATAAAAAATGCGATCCTTAAGCAATACTTTGGACAATATAACAAAGTTTAATGAATTTTCCAGCTTCCACCACATTTTTGTCAATATACACTGTAGATCTACTGCATGTATGGGAAGTTGTAGATCCAAGATTCAGGAATGTTTCACAAAAAGTTGTCGAAGCCGGTCGGTTCAATGAATGACTGTCGGGGGGGGGGGGGGGGGGACGGCCTG
>JBCAUG010126455.1:0-22956 GCA_038406175.1 Haplosyllis leylae | reverse complement strand
CCCCCCCCCCCCCCCCCCCCCCCCCCCCCCCCCCCCTCCCCCCCCCCCCCCCCCTCCCCGACTTGTACATAAACAACAGCAGTTGAAGTAGATCTCAGTGAGACTGTTGGAGTAGACTGTACTAAATTGTGAAAATCAGACATGAACGTTACACCGATGTGATTTAAGCCTTAAATTAAGGGGGCGGGGGCAATGTGTTTTGAGGAAATACATCTGCAGTGTAATAAAGTTTGGACTGAGACGAGATTGGGACTTTTGCACATTTTAGACATTTTACAATGAATTGCAGGTCAGGATAGCATCAGATTTCATTCTTCATGCACCTCCGGGAGAATTTAATGAGGTTTTCAACGGTATGTTCCCTTGCATATTCGGTATCTCTTGAGAATTACAATGCTTAACTTTTTGTCATAAATATTGGGAAAAGTGTAACAGGCTGTTCCCGGATAATGACGTTGTTGTCAATCCGCAAAAGGACAAGTTTGATGCAGAAAGAATTCATTTAAGTCGTGGTCGTAACTTATGCATCATGCGAATCAATTCTGATGGTGATTTTGTTTTGTATTTTAGACGTACGTATTTTGCTGGACGACGACCGTTTATTGAAAGAAGAGGCTTCCGGGTAAGAAACCTTAAACTAGACATGGTCTCACTCATGTAAATCAATGGTGTTTGCTAAAATTCACCTGGTCCAGTTACAGCGCCAAACTAATGCACAAAAAATTGTTTCTTGTAATTAGCACAGTGCTTGTTGCAAACGAACTTTCTACACATTGCTGTCATTGAAAGAGTTTTCTGTTCAGGAAAATATTTATTTTTTTGTCAGAGAGGGTTCCTTGTAAGTGAGACCGGGTGTCTAAAAAGCACGATTGGAAGAAATCTGAAAGACTGGCTGGACATGTGCTGAATTTGACATTTATTGTTCAATACCAGATGAACATTATATTTTTTCAGTGCATTTGCACAATATAACAAGGACCAGTTTACGCCGTGCAGACTTGAATGTTCAGACCGACAGGTGCTCATCACAGAACATGGTGACCTCGGCGGTGGAAAATTCCTGGATCCAAGAACCAAAAATTCTTTCAAATACGATCACTTGAGAAAGGAATCAGCAGATGCGGCACCTGTTGACATAGACCAGACAGCAGAAGGCTGGAGGTTTGCACTAGAAAGTAGTTTAACTAGGTAAAGACTTTTCTTTTCTTTCGGTTACATGACTGATGGATTAATTTTTTTTGTTGAGGACCAGAAGGGATTTTTGGTATATTTTTGCTTGTTTTAAAGATTGATTTTTTACTCATTGTTGAAAAAATGTGGAAGTTTGATGCAGCTTCGTGATAGATAATTAGTAGCTATTCTGTAACAGTTATATTTTGCCATTGTAGTTACATAGACAACCATTACCCGCATGGAATTTACTCAGTTTATGGAAGTAGTCAGGGAGGCAATATCACACTCATCGCCTGCATTGAGGATCATCAATTCCAGCCCCATAATTTTTGGTAAGTTTTCTTCTGCATTTCTTTTAATTGTTAATAATTTAGAGTAAATTAACCGTAGTAAACATATTTTTAAGTGCTTACATAAAATAATGGGCACACAAGTACACTGCGATTGTGGTGAAAATACTGGGGGAGATACCAAGAAAACTGGTCTTTGTAACATTGTTTTTGCTACGTAACAAACCATAGTTTGCCTGTGACGTAGGAATGGGCGGTGGAGATCGCAGTGGTCCGTAACGTTTCCAGAATCAGGTGGTCCAGCTGAACTAACAGGAATATTAAAGTTACAGGTATTTTTAGATCTTAACAACTTTGAACATTTAAGTAAGGAGTGACAAATAACCGCATTGCTACCACTGCAAAACGGCAACAACCCAGGACGGTACGGGGTTGACGGTTGTCTCTTCCTTTAATACCTTGTTACCTTCTCCTTGAAGCAGAATAAAATTTCATTTCTGTTTTGAAACAGGTACATTACTATGAAGATGGAAATGTTCAATTGGTAAGCTCGAAAGAAGTAAAAGAGACGTTAAATGTTTCCTCGGTAAGTTTCTTTTAACTATTTTACAATAACCTTCGAAGTTATTGCCAAAGTACAGTAAATAGCAAAGCACAAAGACTCTGATCATGTGATCTGATGTTTTGAAAAGGCAGTTTCAAATTGGACGGGAAAATAGCTGTATAATGTAGGGATCCCTATCGATCAATAATATATTACTTTTAGTAAAAAGAAAAAAAAATCTAAAGTATTGGCAACCTGTCTATCGAATGGACTAGATCCATATATCAAATCATTCTTGAATCGGCAATCAGTTGGCAACTCAAGCCGGTGGAAATTGTGGAAATACAGGGTTAAAAACATACCCGTTTTTTTGTGCGCCCCCGATCAAAAATATTTTTCCCAAGAAGAGCCGCACCACCACCACATCCCTGGCGGAGTTTTGTGTACAGGTGATCACCAATTTGATTTTTAAAATAAAATAGAAATGGGCCGTGGTTGTAGAATTTAGGTCATGGTCGTAACACAGTGCCTTTTGAGCATGCAAAATGGAATAGCCATAAAAACAAGACAGTCCTCCTGCATGAACGCCAGCGGCAGACCGCCCGCCGTGTAGCAAGTGCTTGCTCTGCTGTCCTATCCGGGGAGGGGGGGGGTTACCCCAACCTGACATGGCTGGGGGGGGGGTCCCCCAACCTGACCTGACCTGACCTGGCCAGGAGGGTACACCAACATGACCGGGGTACCCCCTCCTCCCTGTGGACTGACAAACAAACTGAAGCTATTGCCTTCTCCCATCCTTCGGATTCGGGCGGTAATAAACATAAAATACCAAAATCCAGTCATAATCACGATATACCAATCCCAAATTCGACGATCACACTTTTCACCCGTGGTTTTAAAAGCAAAGTGGATACCACTTTATTCTTGCTTGCAGTCATAATATCACATCGAAGTAGACTACCTGTCTCCGTCTTATCATCAATTCATGCCAAGGAAAATGATGCTTTCTTTTTAGCCATGTACTTTATTTCCTTAAGCTCATCAATTTTCCGCATAGAGAGAACGGTCATAAATTTTCTGTTGGACAATTTAGTGATACATACCAAGTATGTAATAAGTACTATGTAAAACATACTGCTTACACACGGAAGTTTTTTAGACAGTTTTTTGACTTGGAGAATTTTCTCGGGGTTGAGTTGACAAATTTGTGACATGCAGAGACAAGTGAATGTTTGTAGTGATTGTACTCTTTTCTTTTTCAGAGCGAGTCTCAAACTGCTAAAGATTTCTGTAAAATAGTAGAAAAATCCGAATGCGAATATCAGGTAAGTACGACAAATTGCTGTGAGGAAGTTTTTGTAGTTTCTCATGTTAGTAATTCGAAAAGCGAGGAAGACATAAATCTTTTGGATCTTAGTTTGCAAAACTGTTGTACATGCGAGATATATCCTTTCACAAACCTAAACAACTATTGTTGCTAATAACATTTGGCGAAATTCGAATAGTGTTGGAATTTGAAGGACATACAGTACGGTAATCGTACCTGAGCGAGTTTCGGCTTGATTTTATTGTAAAGGTGAAACGGTATTTAAAAATGACATGTCCATTTTGCAGAAAGCGATAGGTGAAAATTACCAAACAATGTCCGACACGACCTTTAAGGCATTACGTCGTCAACTTCCTGTTACCAGAACCAAAATGGACTGGAATAAAATACTGAGCTACAAGATCGGCTCGGAACTCAACAAGGGCAACTAGACTGTTATTGTCTAATTGTAGCCACAACTGTGCTCGTTAGCAATGCGGTCCATTGGTGTTGCTCTTTGGCGAGAAGTAATTATGAGCAGCTTTGAATAAGTTTTTTTTTTTGAAAATAAAAGTTGCAAACTGGAAGTGCATGCTAATCCTGTCACATTATTTAAACAATGTGAGCTGTTAAGGTAATTTTATATACCAGTGCTGTTCATCGCGCGGCTAATTGTTGATACTGATGGGAGGCAAATGCTTTGCAAACTCTGATAAAATATATATAAGGTATGTTGATTGGATTTTTTGCGAGTGTTGTTGATCGTAAAAGCACACTTAAGCTGTGCATGTAAAATTTATTCAGAAACGTCGTTAGTTACCATGGCGGGTTGACAATTTGTACGTTTGTGGCTATGAAAAGACAGGTGTAAATACTAATAAATTCATATTCCAAATCTGCAAAATCTGAACTGTGTATGTTAATGAAGTATGCATCCGGAAAAGGAAGTAAATGTTTCCATTGACACACTTTAAAAAGTTTTTCAGAGAACGACATCAAGTGTTTTGTACATTGCGAAGGTACATAATTTAGGTTTTGTTACAGATTGTGATTAAAACTTTGGGCACATTTTTTATGTGTTATCCATGGGAATCCAATCTTGTAGCAAGACAAACTTTTTTGTGGTGGTCAGTAGAAGCACCATTACCTTGTCCAGATGAACCTCATGTACATTGTACATACAATTGAGACTTGCTGGAAAGTCAAGCGAAATAGTCTGTAATGATAAATTGTATGCGATGGTGAATTGAGCCTGAATGAATCTTAATGCTTTTATATTTTTAAGGTAGCAGGTAAAACTTATTTTTCGAGTCTTTTGTGAATGAAAAAGTATGCACATACTTTGCTATACGATTAGACATGGGCAAAAATCATCGAAGTATTTAATAATTTGAATCACGAAAGGTAATAAACTCATGGTCTGTCAAAGGGATAGGTTATCAATTATTCTTTATTTGTTATCATAAAGAAGCAACAGCAAAGGCCACAAGAAGTGAATTTAAATTGGGATGTTGTTTGCATGGCGTGTGAATTACGACATTGATACGTACAGCTTCAAAGAAGTTGCAAATTTGAACAGTCTGGTTAAAAACGTACTAGGAAAGAGCCGTACGGATTTGTTAGGACTTCATCACCATTCCTTTACTGTCAAAACAGATCTGATTGAAAAGCGAACTACTGAAATTAAAAGTGCTTCAGAAAATTGTTTCGATTTGTTTTCCCATTTTAAAGAATGTTATTAATAAATAGACTTAATAAAACAACGTGTTAATATTCCTTCGAAAGAAAACCTACAAAACGAAACGTCAATATCCACCGAATATTGACGCAAGGGAGGTGTTTTATAGTTTATTAATTGAAGGTAATATTAGGAAAAATATGAGCTGAGACAATATTTACATATTAGCATCATTATCATTAAAGCCAATAGTGCTGAACTTTTTCGAAACGGAAGTTCATTTATTTTCAGTTTGTAGACATAATGAATTCATGAGTTAGCAGCTGATTTGCTTGCAAACTTTGACGCGTATATGAATTTAGATTTTGACTAAAAGTTTGTAGTCCGAGTACTCTTGAGACCATCAGTTTGGAATACATTTCATTTGCCGAGTTCTTTGAAGATCAGGTGGATTTTTTTTTCTGTGTTTACCCAACAATCTGGGAGTTAACATTTCAATTTTCAATTGATTCGGATTTATAAAGATCAGTTTTGGATATAGGTAACTTCTACAAATCCTGAATTCGTTTTCAATTTGCTCCGTTACAACGAGTATCCTGCAGGACTTTTGTGTTCAATATTTACAGCACTCAGAAATATTATTATTATTAAACTTTCCAATCAAACACATTGTCACATACAGCTTTTCCATGAAGCAAATACACACACCTTGCGGAACTTCAAATGTGTACTCAACTGAACAATTGAGTTTTATCAAAAGTCTTTATGGTAATTACTGTAATTTCCTAGACTAGTAATAGTGTACCATAGCAAGTTGACTAATATCAGTCAACAGTTTTTGGTCAGTTAAAGATGGTACACTAAAAGTAGTATTGCTAAATTAATCGTAATGCTACAGTAAATGAGCCAACTATTTTCAGTGCTGCAACTAATTGGCATTATCAAAATTAGTGCCAAACTAATTTCGGTTTACCAACTATTTTCAGTTGTACCAGCATTGATTTGTGAAATTGCAGTAATTACTGTAAACACTTTTGATAAAAACTCGATTATATCACTTTAGCACCAATCCACAATTTTATGAACTTTTGTAAAAAATTATTTCAATGATAATCATGTCTTTGGAAAATTCTATCTATCCTGCTATTTTTAAGTGCTCAGTTGGATAACATTTGACGGTGGTATAGTGCTTTCAGTAACTGTGTCCATGCAATAAATCTCGTAAGCAAATTTACATGCTCGCATGCATCCCATTACACTTGCCTACAACGAGGACTTGACGATCCAGTTACTTAGAAGTTAGCAGTTACTCAATTGGGAACTACTCTTAGACGTTTTTCAAGTCGAACGTAATTTCATACAGTCTCCATCATTATGAAGTCTTGTAACTTTTTCGGTAGTCCAAGTTGCTGCACTTTAATATATAGTTTCTCACACATCGCTTTCCGTATTGCAAGTCTACAACATCGACTTAATGTTAAAGGCATTTGCCTCGCCTCCAAAATTGCGAAGTATAGGTCCAATTTTCCATGCAAACTGAGTGGAATATCATGTTCACAATTGGTTAATAAATCTTTATTTATTCCACTGTCCCAGGCAGCTATATTTAACCACGTCTCCCGATCCCATGAAATAACTCCACTGTAGAGGAGCAAGTCAATGAAATCCACTAAAGTATGTCTGCAGGCTTTCTGAAGAATTGTCAGATCATACATGCTGGAGATGGAAACGTCGGCACCATGTCTGATCAAAGCAGTGGCCATTTCAACCTTTTCTACAATGTAAACTAAAAATAGTGAGAAGAATATTCAGGATCTTTAAATCAGGCAAATTTTTTAAACTAATTTTTTACGCTACCCGATTTTGGCTGATTCTGACTCTACCTCTGACTGCTACTCCGAGAACGTGACACTTGATGTCAATAGGGTGGAACAGAGATGAGTAATAAAATCAATAAAACCATATAATTCTTTCCAGCCATTTGGCGACTGGCTACCAAAATGTATTTAATTTGGATTTCAATTTGTGTCAATGTTATATTTGCCTCTCTTACCTGTACTAGCCGTTACCTGCGCTTAAGCAAGGACAAAGGCTAGAATATTTGTTGAGATTTATTTCCACCTTCCGTTACGGATGAAGGCAGGACACAGACAAATCAATCCGCGATATAATGTAACAGTCAATAGGTCCGATGGGCACTTTAAATCAAATAGACAAGTTTGAAAATATAGCTTGTTAATTCGGAATTGGTACAGTAGCATCGATCCACTGATCGCATTGCAAACGGAAATGGAGTCAAGTCCGAGTTGGAATTGAAGTCGGAATCGGGAAGTGTGGACAGTGTTATCGCTTTAATTACCAACCTTCGCCTACTGCTCTAAATAAGGCCGTTTCTAGTGAGGTGAAAGCTCGTGAGTTGAGATCGGCACCTCCTCTAATAAGAAGTAGCAGGACTTCTTCGAACAGTTTCGGATCCACGTAACTGTTGACAGCTATGTGAAGGGGCATCACATGAGTGTACTGTTGACAGATATTTACATCGCAACCTGAAAAACACAAAACCACAAAGTAACAACAAAGTGTAAATTTAACAAAATCATTTTGGATACGGATTGAAGAATTTGTATATTATTTCGAACAAATCGATTTTGCCTGCCAAATGTATTGATTTCCCTGAGATGCTAATTGTCACAAAAAAGTAAAACGTTATGCAATTAAATTTAAAACCGATAGGCTCTGATTAACCTTTACGTGAAATTATGTTCATTTTAGTGGTAATCCGGTGAAAAAAGATCGATCTTTTAAAATACGTAATGTGACCGAGGATTTGTAAGGTTTCAGACCATCTGCGGTGTGAACAATTTCCCGTACGTATACATGTTTATATTTTCTTCAAAACCTTTTCATTTTTTTTATTTTTCGAGGGAAAAATTGTTGTGGCTAAGATTTGTTGGGAGGACGAGACAACTGTGCAGCTTAGTTGTCAGTTCTTGGAAAACGTACCGTGTTCAACTAAACATCTGACGACATCTAAACGAGCCATTCTTACTGCTAAGTGAAGTGGTGACTCAAAGTACTGATTAAGAACATCAATTTTGCTTCCTGCAAGAAAATTCAAATGATTTTAATTAATTTTATTACGTTTGCAATTTTCGTAGAAAACAATCTTTTTTTGACAGGATTTGTTATCCGAAAAAAGTACACAATTAACACAAAGTTACATTGCAGGTCTTTCAATACTAAGGTGTGTTTTCACGTAACGACACCTTGACCGTCACCGTGCCTGTCAAATTATAGGTTGAATAGGAGCCAGTGGTGCTGTTTACACCTCTGCTACCGTCACTGTCACACAGACCGTCAAACAGGATGAATGGGGTTGGAACCCATTTTTTGCCCGTCAATGGGCAAAGTTGTAATGGGTACTAAACCGAGTTAGCTGTTGTATCTATGTGTTTTGCTAAATCTTGCAAAAATGAAGTGTAGGCAATACAGAAGACTGCGAGCTCACAGAAATCGAATAATTTTGTTTCTTTTCTTGTTGTGGCTTACTCTAGAAGTAAATAGACAATACTGGGTACATCCAATCAATTTGTCACATGAACAGAAGGGCGAGTTTTATACTCTGTACCCAGATTTGTGGCATTTTTGAAGTAGATTCATTGGTATGTATCAGATGGATGTTGATAAATTTGAAGAACTGTTGGTGAAAGTCATCGGACTTATATGCGAAGCCCAATTTCTCCAGAACAACAACTAGTAATCACATTGATGTGAGTAAACTTCTTTATTTATGAACCAGCAAAAAGGAGGGTTTGAAAACCCTCTTAGTACTTCCAGTGGGAAATGTAGTAACTTGTTTTAACAAAAACATCTGAACTCCTTTTAGTACCTAAAAGAAATTGTACCTTTCTCAGTACGAAACCACATGAGCTTAATTTGAAAAATTTGTACCTTTCTCAGTATGACACCACAAGAGCTTAATTTTAAAGATTTGTACCTTGCCCAGTACCTCTGGTTAAACAATCGTATGAAGATGAGTTTAATATTAAAATGTACAAAACTGTGTACATGTATTGTTGTCAACCCATTTAAGTGAAAAGTACATAAACGAGTTTAAATGAAATAATACAAAGTTGAGTTTAAAAAATTTATGTACAATATTCTACAACCTGGATATCAAAAAGTACTAACTTGAGTACATAAATTCTTATAAAGTCTATGAAAAGGAAATCTGCACTCACATACTAAGCTGGTATTACTTAGAAAGAAAGTTCAGGACACTCATTTGTCTGGCTTAATATCGGATGCACCAGTATCCTTCTGTTCCTCTTGATTTTGATCATTTTCTTGCGCACTTTTTTCATCTTTTGCACTTTCACTTTTACTCTCAATGACACTTTTGTTTTCTTTTTCATCCTCACTAGAACTATCGTTTTTTGGTATCCTTTTTCTAAATTTCTTTTTCCTTGGGTTTTTTGGTTTAGAGACATGTTCCAATAAAATCTGTTTGCATTCTCCACACTCCATTTGGTGTTTACAGCATTCAACAGGCCACCTACATCGCTTACCACACTGTGCAATACATCCTGGGTCATGTGCCCCTCGATGATGTTGATTAAAATTACTTTTGGTTTAGAAAATCTGCTTTTCTCCATCTGCATTACAATCTGCACATGTCCAGCTGATGTTAAATTCCCTATTTAAGTGTTTTTCAAGGTGCTGCTTCATTGCTTTTATTGAAGAAAATTTCTTCTGACAACCACAATATTCACAAGGGGTCTTGTGTGTGCCAGTATGCAATGTTTCATGGCTCACAACTTGGTGTTGGTAAAGAAAATGCTTTGGACAATAATCACATTTGTGTGGAAGCTTGAAGTGTCCTTAAATGTGTCCGTATGCCAAATTATATGTTGAAAAAAGATCATCACAAACACTACATCCAAATTTCATGTGGGTATGCTTGCTCCTTATGTGAAAGTTTAATTGCCTCTGGCCTTTTTTGCTCCTCATCACAAACAGGGCACATTTTAGTTTTAACCTTCTTTTCCGGTTTACCATGCCAAGTAATGTCCATGGAACCATTGGCAGTTTTTATTGTTTGCTTGGGAGGTGGGGTATTGTTGACATCAGTGTCACTGTCACTTTCTGATTCATGACTTTGTTCTGGTGAGTCAGGAATGTCCAGCCCCTCCGAAGTATTTGGTTCCTTGAGATTTTTAGGCTTAGCCAACCTGTTCCTATTTTTGGAAAGCACAGTGTCCAAATCAATATCAAAAAGTGGCTTCTTTGAATTCTTTGTAGCTCTCACAGGAGGCTTCAAAGTATCAATCAAGGTAACTAATTGTGATGCATGTAATCTGCTGGAGTGCCTCCTTTTAGTTGGATGCAGCTTGGTATGCACAATACTAATTGGGCGGTGACATTTACGTTTACTCATATTGAGAGGCTTTGCCTTCAAATCTGGTAATGGATCCAGGAAAGAGGGTGCAGATGGGAAACCTCCAACAGGGCCTTTGCAGGTGTCATAAAATGTTACACCACCACAATAAACAAATGTCAAATCAATGTTAATGTACTGATTATCCTTACACGTCATCCAAATACAATTGCGAAAAACTATGGCAATATGTGTTGCAAATGAGCAAATATTAAAAGTCCTAACTGATCAAGCAGAATCTGTGGATCATACAAGGAGTTGATGTAATCTGCAACTAGAATTCACCTTTTATCCAAAAAGGAAGATCCCACACTGTAGATCCATGCAACATGACTGGGTTTGGACACAAAATCTTTTCAGGTACTGTCTGATATCATCATTTGTCTTTTTGCAGTGCTCAGCAAAGATGTGTACAGTGGCTGCATTGGTTGTGATAATGTGGTTACACCATAATTTTATAAACACAGCATTGTAAAATGTTATAAACTCATCATAGTACTGCTTGTATCATACAAATTAAATACTCACAAATGTACTCTGCTTTGTAATGTCAGTACAAAGAAGAGTACATTGTACAATTTCAAAATGAGGCTGTAAACATCTGCTCGGTTTTGTACAGAAAAAAAATTTATATTTCAAAAAAAATATTACACAATGAATCACGATGTACAGTCCCCAGACATTGTCTAGATGTGTACTAAACTGCATCCCTCCTGTGGCAGAAGCTAAAAGAGGCATAAAATAAGGTTTTCAGACCTACCTTTGTCAAATTGACATTCCCACTTTCGAAACCTATGCATGTTGGAGTAAAGATGTCTTTTACAGAAAAAACGTGTACCTCCTTCTTGTACTCCTCATTCAACTGCTCCTCACTCTTAATTTCACTGATTTTGACATAATTTCCAGCAATTTAGCTTCTTTTTTGCTCTAATGTAAAAACATGTCTGAAGTTTAAAATGGTGACCTGAACTAAGTCATGTGATACAAAGTACTACAGGGAGTACATGTCAGGGTACAAAGTTGATTACACAGTACCTAGTCAAAATAGCTATTACTAAACTGATTTCATGTTTTTCAGTTTCATGGCACACCGAGACTCTTACAGGAGTTTACAAAACAGGTTTCACATATCAGCTGCTAAAATATCACAAACAGTACCAGCTACATGCAGGGCCATCTGGAAAGCTCTACTACCTATAGAAATGCCACCATCCACACAAGAGGACTGAAAAAAATTTGCCAGTAGGTAGAACTTTCCCAATAGTGTTGGTGCCCTTGATGGCAAACATGTTCCAGGCAACTCAGGTGGATTATTCCACAACCACAAGGGCACCTTCTCAGTAAATCTCATGGCCATTGTGGATTCATACTACAGATTTGTAATCATAGATGTTGGGCAATATGGCAGCAGTACTGACAGTGGAGTATTTAGCAGATCAGAAATGGGTAGAAGGTTCTTCAATAGGCAGCTCAACATTCCACTCCCAAAGGAACTACCCAATGCACCTCATACAGGATTATTACCTGACTGCATTGTAGGGGATGAAGCCTTTCCTTTAAGGATACATCTCATTAGACCATTCCCTAAGTAAACACACCAATTTGCCAGAAGATAAAGCCATATGTAACTATAGATTAAGTAGAGCAAGGAGAATTGTTGAAAATGTCTTTGGCATTCTAGTCCAAAGGTGGAGATTATCTACAGAAGAATCCAACTAGATGAACATCATGTGGTTGATGTCATAAAAGCTACTTGCATTCTGCACAACTACCTCACAGACACCCCTGAATACCAGGACAGCACTACACTGCAGGTTAATAGACAAGGAACAGTCCTAATTCCTGCAGGTGGCCCTGTAATGAACACTGCATACCTGGCTGGGTACCACTCTGCCAAGGATGCTTTAGCAACATGCAACCTGTTCAAGGATTACTTCAACAATGAGGGTTCAGTCCCATGGCAACTGGAGAGGCTATAAGAGGAATAAATGTATAAACCTACATATCTTCAAAGCCAATTTCTCTCTCCATGTAGACTCAGGTTTTGTACACCTTGTGCTGCAACTGGATATTGAGGTTGAACTGGTCATACAGCTGGGACCATGGGAGGAGGCAATCTAAGAGGTTGTTATTGAATAGTGGCAGTTGCAGTAATAGCTGGTGGCGTCTCGACCTGCAATACTTGCACAACCTCTGTTACACCCTCTCCCATGAAATTACTAGGATTGATACTTGTTTCTGCAACCAACTTCATCCTCTTGTATTTTTTGATGTGATTGTTAACCCTGCCTTGAATGTTATGGATTAAAGTGAAAGCCTCATCTTCAGGAAGATTTTTCTTGACTCTCTTGGCAATGCCAGAAAACATCTTCTTCAGGAGTGTCATCATGTTCAAGCAGATCCAAAATACAATTTTGTACCTCAGACTTTTGAGAACAGTTCTTACTGGGAGTTTTAGGCTGTGTCTCTGACAGTAGCATCACCACCTGCTCCAGAGGCCTCACCTGCAGTACATTCATTTTCTTCTGCATTTATGTCTTTGACTGTTTTGACACCAGCAGAGCCCTCTGTACTTGTAGGAAGATTAGTTGATGTCCTACAATGATTTTTAGCTATATGTTTTGCAGTTTAGTACAAGAGACTTTAATATATATGTCTAACAAAAAAATTGTACTTGGATTAGTATGATTTGTATCCATTTACTACCAAACTTTTCTTACTACAACATCTCTTTTTGTATCACATTTCTGTACCCAGTTTAGTACATACATGTAGTATTAGCTTGATTCATATTCACAGGCTTGTACAAAGTTGATTACGATCATTTCATTCTCATGTTGTGTACAAAGTTGAGTAAATATTTTTTATGTATAAATTGGAATGTACAGCTGTTAGATACTAAGATGCAAACTTACTCTTTAATGTACAGATATGGCCTTAGGAAAGACATCTCTTTGTTATAGGGGTCTTAGTTCATGCACTGGGCCACAATTGGGGTGAATTACAGGGATTCCATTAAACCCCCTGGTAAGAGATATATTCTGAGTGAAAGGAAGGACATTCTAGAAGTCATGACTGTTTCACAAGTAAATCAAAGAACCTTGCCAATGATACAATAAAACAAGCTTTTTACATAATGGCTTTACTTTTAACTGTACAAATTGCAGGTAAATTACAGCATAGGGGCTTCTATCCTTAGGGGGATGTAATGTGGCTATGTCCCAAAAGGTACCAAATGGTCCAAATAAACTAATTTAGGTGGTTTCAGCGACAGAGCCCCCCCCCATGGGGGATGCAAGAGCCCTTTACCTGAGAAGTTCCTTGTAATGGGGTTGATGTGAACAGTCTGGTACCCCAACTAGTTCTCCTGAGGTCACATGACTGACCCAGGCTTTTATAGGGTTGTCTGAGTACCAGAGTAATCATACACTGAAAATATGACTGAATTAATTGCAGTACTCAGGCAAACTATGACATCATTGCTCTTAACTCTGATTGGTCCACTCATACAGTACAGATGGCACATGCTAATTGGCTAGAAATTCTAGTCTTGACCATTACCTTGAATATAAAGTGTAGTTGATCTCAAGATTTAAGGTGTGTTTACACATTCCTATGCCATCACTGTTCCCATTCCCATCACTGTCAACTAGGGTGTTTACATGCAATGTTTAAATCACCATTTCCATCACCATTTTTTATTGTTGTTATGCTCTAAATAAGGCTCTAATTGTAATTCACATGGTATTGTTTTGACTTGGGTTTGTACTGCATGTCATTCAACTTAAATGATGTTAAATTTTGCATGAAAAACATCACAAATAACTAATTAGAGGTGGGAAAATAGGCAGAGAAGAAGCCAAAAATGTGTTCTGCATCATCTTAATTAAATCAAAGTAATCATGCCTCCAAGGAAAAACATAGGTGCTCAAAAAGGTAAAAAGAAGGATCAGAGAAATGATGATCGGGAGTCAGAGTATCTATTGAAGATGCAGCTTATTGAATTAGTACAGGGTTACCCTGAAATCTATGATATTCAGGACCCAATACACTGCAAGCAATACCTTCACACAGCAGCTTGGGAAGCTATTGCTGAGGCACTCTTCATACCAGGTAAATAGCATTCTGATACAGTTATGTGATTTTAAAAAATTATAACAAGTACATGTTTCCAGTTCAAGCTACTTTTTTTTGTATTAAAGTTCAGACAGCCAAGAAGTTGTGGCAAAATCTGAGGAACCCCTATCACAAAAAAGAACTAGATCGTGTTGTTGGGGGGCCAGCAACAAGTTCTGGCTCCAAGAAATCTGGATCAGCAGGGATGTCTCCTAGTGAAATGGCATCATCATGGGCATGATTAACTGGTGTCACCCCCTGAGACGAGGAGCCTGGATGCTGGAACTGCTGTAGCTGGCCCAGGGGCATGGGAATTATTAATATTGGTGACAATAAGTTACCTACCACGCTTAATCAACTCCTCTATCAGCTGCAAGTTTC
Organism: Haplosyllis leylae; assembly: GCA_038406175.1. Classification (NCBI taxonomy): domain Eukaryota; kingdom Metazoa; phylum Annelida; class Polychaeta; order Phyllodocida; family Syllidae; genus Haplosyllis; species Haplosyllis leylae. The sequence continues at coordinate 8,031 of JBCAUG010126455.1, read as the reverse complement.
CATTTCTTGCAGCATAGTGTAAAGGTAGTGACTTCTTATCATCAGAGATGTTGACTCGGGCACCTGACTTCATCAAAATGTTGGCAATCTTACTGTTTCCTTGATAACAAACTGAACACAGAGATGTCATCCCTACAAAACGAGTAGAGTCACTCGTTAGAGTCACTTTAATGATTGGTTTGGCTTTTTGCCCTAAAATTGTGGGCCCGTGGTCCATATGCCGTTCTGTGAATATAGATGGGGTGGTGTATGTACTTGAAAGGTGGTGGGGACACCTCAACATGGCACAAAGGGCATGAGGGTGTGAGACCTGGGTGTGAGGGTACGAGGCATGGGTATGAGGGCACAAAAGGTGAAAAGGCATGAGGGCAAAGGGCACAAGACATGAGTGCAAGGGTGCAGGTCATGGGTGTGAGCCTACAAGACATGGGCACAAGACAATGGTGCTAGACATGGGCACAAAGGGTGCGAAGGGTGCAAGACATGGGCACAACGGGTGCGAGTCATGTCTTGCACCTATGTCTTGTGCCCTTTACACCCTCGCGCCCTTTGTGCCCTTTGCACCCTCGTGTCCTTTGCGCCCTTTCGCTGCCTCATATTTTCTTTATTTGACGAAAATCAAAATCAGCCTATGTAATCAAGAATTGTCTGTTGTCGTCATTGTTGTTGTCGGCCTCTTGTCTACGGTTGTCTGCCCGAAACTGGTGTCTAGAAACAAACATTTTGGCTAATTTAAAAGTCACCAGTCTTACATTGATACTTAGTACTTTGTATTAATTTCTCCTTTGATCAGTTTTTGTTTAGTGCAGCTGTGGGCCATGTAACCTAGTCACCTAATTTGAACTCACTTCCTTCCAGAGCTTATCAGTTTGGCTGTCCTTTTGGTGGTTGTTGGACCTTGGGGGTTCATATGCTTATGACTAGTGGTTCTTGTCATTGTCACTGACAACACAAAGATCTCACAAGAGCTCAATGGCCTACTTGGGAACCATGTAAAACTGGTTAGTAGTAACCCCTTGCTGTCTTTTAAATCAGCAAACAAATTTGTTTCTAGACACCAGTTTCGGGCTAAAATGCCTGAAACCAAAGTGTCATGACTTTTCTGCCCTTGCAGATTAGTCTCAACGATAGACAATGTTATGCACTTAACACAGCATTTAGTACTCAGTATTAATTTAGTAATTCCGAGTGTAATAGTGTCTCGACCCCCCCCCCCCGAAAAAACTTTATTACCAATATTGAACAAAGATACGGAGTAAAATGAGGCATAAAATGGGAATGTCTTACCGTATGCATCTGTAAGTTGCAGTTTGGGTCTGTACTTCAATAGAAGAGTCACCATTTTGATATCCCCGAGTTCACTGGCCATATGCAGTGCGGACTTTTGCTTGAAAGTTCCTCTGAAGTTAATATTGGCTCCAGCATCTAATAGATCCGCTACTATGTCGTATTTTGCATTGGATACTCCACACAACAATACTGATGTACCATTGCTAAATAAAAATGTGAAACCTATAAACTTGACTGCGGAAAACGTATAAAAAACGGCTTGAGAACCTCAAATCTCAACAATTTCATTTTGCCATGACTTGAAGTGCAGCTGAAACAAATTCTGGATCTGCTCTCTAACCTCCAATATGACATAATTCTCAATGCATAACTGAGAATGGATGCGGGAAACTGTACTTACATGTCTATCGCATTGACATTGCATCTACTTTCAATAAGCACCCGGACAGCATCACGCATCCCCGCACATGTTGCAATGTGGACCGGAGTTAGTACTGCATTATTCTTGTCTGAACAGTTCACGCTTGCTCCTAGTACACAGAAACATTACTAAATCACCTTGTTAGGAACATCAGAAATTTGGATTGTTTTTGAGATGTATCAGAAAATTCAGACCTTGGCCTTACAAAGCCTGTCAATGGGAATTGGTTCTGTCCTGCTCAAAATTTGGTCAGTTTCAATGAGAATTTCACTTCACTTCTTCAAAAACATTGGGAGAACTGCAAACAATCTGTATAAACAAACACAAGTTTACCTGCCCTGATCAGATGTTTCATAATGCGTGTTTCACCATATTCCGCACCGTAGTGCAATGCAGTTAAACCGTAGAAGTCTGGCCTGTCGACGTCCACTCCGTTCTAAAATGATACAAATAATATGAGAAAATACGTAAGAAATGAATAAAGACATAAGATTCGAGGTTCAGGTAGTATCAACGTTTTCACACTGTCTACGTATTCGCACAATACTTGGGATGTTAGCCAGTTTGCAGTTGATAATAACAATAACATTGTGACATATTTGTTCGTCAAGTGTGCGCAATATTGCGTCCAACTGTGCACCGTGGCACAATGCAGCAGGACAGGGAAAAGAACATAAATGTAGACCAGTTTGTGTTGACGCCCAATTGTTTTGTGGCTCTGGAAACGGTCTGTTTCTGTTGTCAAAATTAGTCTAATTTGGGAACCCAGATGGAGACTTGTTTGGCGTGGGATACAGAACTATAAATATCCTGTAAACGCTTTGTTTCAATAAGAAAGACGTCTTGTAGCTAACTCTATGACAAATAGAATATAATAATAATCATTGGCTAACTTTTCAGGACGAGAAAGGCACCAATTCTGAAGAAAAACTCGGAAATTTGATCTGTGTGATTCTAACTCACTTTAGTGTTGAAAAGCAATTGGTTGCGTGAACTTTTGGGTTTATTTTTGATACGAATTACACAAAGTTGTAGTAGGTCCAGTGTGAAAAAATGCAATAAAGTTGTTACACACCTGAATTAGCAAGTCAATGACATCAACGTAGCCCAGTTGAGCTGCCAGTCCTAGTGCAGTTACACCCCCAGAATTGATACAATTGGGATCAACATCACTTGTCATAAACTGTCGGTTAATCTGACGAGATAAGTTGCATAACTTTAAGGAACAATCAAAGCGGGGGTGGCGGATCATTTACAGGGTTGCCACACTTCGATCAAGACAAAACTCCACGAGTTTTCCCTGGGTTCTCAACCTTTTCCGTGTGTTTTTTTCAGCTTTAAAATACAACATTTATTTCACTACTGCAGTCAACAGAGAGAATTTCCCCTCTACACCACAATCATAAGTGCAATGGAGCCTTTTGCAATCACTTCATTCCATTATTGGGCTCTCCCTAACTCAAAATTTGTTTCAAAAGTTAAAAGATTGTGGTTAAATCCCAACTATTTCAAAAATGTCCAGCTTTCACCAGACCATATTCCCAAGTCTGATCCTGGCGGCCAGCTCAGCCTGTTCCCAGGATCTAGTCCTAATTTTAGCAACCATAACTTGCCTTGCTAGAGGCTATAAGTGGGAATGGGCAATACAACTGCATATACACATAGAACGAATCATCCTATTTCATACCTTCTTGCCAGACGATTACAAAATAGATCTGTGACACAGAATGTCTCTATCATTTGTGATGCAACCAACTGTATGATATGTAAGTGGGGATTGACACCAAATCTAAGAGTTCAGTCAGTCATGCTTAAGGTGAGGATCCCCACATTGATTTTGACTGTTAGGAACACCACATTCTCTGCCGGGGACCAGAGGTTCTTGTAAAGGTATGTTAGTGCAATCCATTGACTTTCTTATTGTTAATGTGAACTGAATAGAAATAAGTTTCATCGAAAATTGCCCCCAGTGGGGTTTGAACCCACAACCTCTGAATCATCACTTCAATGCTCTGCCAACTGAGCTAAGTCACTATTTGGTTGTCTGTTTGAATCATTAAGGCCTTAAAAAGTCATGCTCTATTGATTCTAGAAATGAACAAAGTCCAGTATGTGAAGTGGTGCATGAAACTAACAAAGCTCACTTCAGAAATCTCCTGCCAACAGATTACTGCCTATAGCTCAGTTGGTAGAGCATTAGAGTGGTGATCAGGGGGTTGTGGGTTCAAACCCCACTGGAGGCAATTTTTGATGAAATTTATTTTGTTCTGTGTAACATTAGATCTGTCAGATAATCTATCAGAAATGCGTCAGATTTCCTCATCGTGAAAAACCCGAATGTCCAACCCCACTGGACCACTTGGACCTTCATTAGGAGATTTCTTGTACATTTTGACATCGAATACAGGCCAATTGAATCCAGTTTCACACCTTAGCAGAATTTAGACTAATAGTGAATAGGATTGTAGTGCGACAGTCCACTGATTGGTTGGCGGCAATGCACAATTTTTTCCTAATGCTGAAACTGCCCGAGTTAGCCCTTGCCTCACTCAACCAAACGAAAGTGCGTGACATACAAATCCCACAGTAAAGACCACAGTAAGTAGGTACAAAGAGATTGACAGCAAGTAGACGTTTATGATAAAAATATGAAATATAGGTAGAATTGGTAAGAAATTCAGCAGCCTAGTTATCTAAACGAGTGTTGGGAACACGTCTACTTCTGTTTCTGTTTGAAATGCTTTTGAGCTCAATTCTGTAAAGATTATTGGTGGAAAAATTCTTACAATCTCAATCCCGTAAAGATTATTGATCTTTCCACGGAGGATCCGGTAAAGATTATCTTAAAATAATCTTTCTGGGGTTGATCTCGTAAAGATAGTTTTGAAATAATTTTATGTGATCCATTCTGGAAAGATTAAAAATTTTTATGGAATTGAGGTAACATGCATTTTTTCCACTAATAATCTTTACGGAACTGCACTCGTGAAGATTTCAAACAGAAACAGACGAGTTCCCGAGCCACATTTAAACACACCGTTTGAAAAATGTCCATGAACAGTGGCGGATCTAGGATTTCCCAGACAAGGGACGCCAAAACCCAAGGTGAGGGGCGCCAAGCTATTATTTGGCCAAATTTTCAAAGAAAACTGCATGAAAATGTAAGAAATTGAACCCAGAGGGAGGGACGCGCGTGCCCGGAGCCCCCCCCCCCCTTGATCTGCCAATGACGAAAAACACAACATCGTATGACAAAACAACCCGCATTTGATAATTACCAATACCTATTTTCCAGTAATTTCTGGTATTACTAATTAACGTGATCTCTAGATGACAACTGCTTGCCTTAGCGACCAGAATGAATATGAACCAAAGATGACTTACATCTCTCAGACGTTGTTTTTGGACAATATTGAACCAGTGTTCTTCTTCTCTACTTACAGACCTAACATTTGGTTGGTAATGACGAGTATAGACAGACATATTTGCTCCTTTTCTGAAGAAATTTCTAAATGCCTACAAAATATGGAGAAAATGATACGTTACAATCAGAAATACCATCATTTCTACGTCGTTAAATGTCACCAATATTACTCTTTATTCAGTCCTTTTGGTTGTGCACCCTCCAGTTAGCAGCTGGCGTGTGTGTCTGCGTGTGTATCAACGTCTGTGTCAAGTTTTGTATTGAGTCAATGGTGACGTTGACACACACACACAGAATGGCTTCAGACCCATTCTTTGCGTGTGCGTTTGCGTCACCATTGACTCAATACTATACTTGACGCAGATGTTGACGCACACGCTACTTGTAAGAGCTTTAGGCCTCTGGTCTCAGGGGGTGACAGCAGATGTTCATGGGTGTCTTTTCATGCACTGGGCCCAAAATTGCAGGATTAAGTAGATTCTTGTAGATTAGACTGTAATGCTGGAGGAGGGCATCCATGGCAGACACCAGTATCTTGCCAGACCTGTGGAATCAGTACCTCTGGTGAAGTACTCACACTGGTTGAAGAATACAAACACACAGCTACTGTACAACCTTTATTCTAATGCTCCTAAAGACTGCAGAAAGGAGCCTCTTGAGGAATATAGATGGAATAGGAGGGGTTCACACAACAAGACAGTGATAAGTCTCCCTTGTGTCCAAAGCACACAAATATTCTAGCCGTTGTAGACACACAATAGAATACTGGTTAGAACTGGATACACACAGTGGAATAACAGCTAAAAAACCCTGAAATGCAAGAACATTCACTCACAACAAGCAACAAACATAGGTTCAAGTCAAATACAAGGTACTTCTACATTTACTTTTTATGTCCCAACTGCTTTCAGTTTGCAATGATATTAAAAGGCAAGACAAGAGGAGGGTATTGGACTCCCTCCTCCCTTTAGGATCTCTTAAGTATTGCCAAAGTGCTCAGAACGCCAAAAGGAGCATTCATAGATCGAGAAGGAGGGGTAGTCACCATGACTGTACACCTGAGAAGTTCCTGCTGCTTTGCTAGTAGCACCTTAACTGTTTGCTGGTTCTCTGGTGGTCCTACTTTCAGGGGCATGCACCCTGCTTATATAGGGTTCCACCCAACCACCAGCATATCAAGACTGCTGAGGAAAGTAGTTCCCTGGGATGTGGAGGGGGTTCCACAGTCCCTGGAGGCATTTGGCTCAAATGGTGGTTTTTATAGTCAGTGGAAACAACTAACTCAGTTTGAAATCACTCTCATTGCAATTGGATTACAAATAATACTACTCTGACATGGCAGGCTCTGATAGGCCCAGAATAACCATGAATCACACAATTGGGTCTGATTGGTCCCTGGGGAGTATACATGTGATATGGGAACAACGATTGGCTGTTACTGGAGGGGGTCTATGTGTTTGAGCTGTGATCAGCACATTTAGTACTTGAGTACGCAAGGAGGGGTTTGCTCATTATAACTGTGTATGGTACAGACTGCATTAGTTGCAAATAGACACGGAATGAATCTGGACGCCCTCTATGTACTTTAACTGTTTATTTGTAACATTAAGTAACAAAATAAAGCTACGCATTTAAGTAAACACCTGACCAGCCACAACTTCGCCTTTTTTCATGAACTCGATACCTTCACACATTTACGAGGATGCATTCTATTTCCTCTGGTGAAACAACTTACCTAGGAAATATACATTTGGAAAACGTAAATCCATTTGTCAGCTGAGATAGTAGTACTCAAAGCTGTCCTTGGCCCTGACTGGTTGTTTTTATTTTAGGGTCAAGGTAAATAAAGTACACCTCAATGGGATGGGTCCTTACTGTATGAGCAGATGTACTTCGACGTACCTCGGGTATATACATGTAAGTACAATTTTGAGACAAGATGTTCGTTATCAATATGCGTAGTGTTTTGTTGTTCAGTCGGTAAAACACAAGATATTTTGCGCCAACAAATTACGCAGATGTCACTGAAAATGCGAATCTCGTGTTCCAGTGGATCTACACAAAAAGTCCAGATAAGTTGAAAACACTTGACAAGGGAAGACGGGGGTGTTCAAAACGTTTTGTGAACTTTAAATTGGGTAAATTTCTACAATTGCGCATCCTTACCAATAAAATAGGGAACTAATACAGTGGCACATCCAGGATTTCCCAGACGGGGGCGCCAACCTCTAAGGTGGGGGCGCCAATCTATTATTTTGCCAATTTTTTCCCCAAAACTGCATGAAAATGAAAGAATTTGGACCCAGGGGGGCGTCCCTGGCGCCCCCCTTAGATCCGCCACTGTAATATTTGTTTTTATTGTACTACCACTTCTTTTCATCCATATGGTTTTGAGATTTTTTGCAATGTGTTGGTCTTGAGCCGCTCTCAGACGGTTCTCCGCATTTGGGAAATCCTTGATCAGTGGCGGATCCAGGATTTCCCAGAGGGCAGCACCAATCCCCAAGGGAGGCGCCAACCTACTATTTGACCATTTCCCCCCAAAACTGCATTCAAATGAAGAAACTTAGGTCCAGAGGGGGCACGGGTCACTGGCGCGCCCTGGATCCACCACTGTGAATATTTCATGGGATATTTCATTACACAACTATGATTTGATCTGTCAAGTACACGATGAAGAAATTTTGGTCCAGAGGGTGGCACGGGTCACTGGCGCGCCCTGGATCCAACACTGTGAATATTTCATGTAATATTTCATTACACAACTATGATTTGATCTGCGATGAAGATCCCTTTTATTCACATTCAACAGTACATGTTGGACAGGGCCAGCCCGCCAAAGATACAAAACAAGAATGTTGACCGTACGCAGTGAAAGGTTTAGTCTCCGCAAGAT